>PVJI01004802.1:0-104094 GCA_004026765.1 Micronycteris hirsuta | reverse complement strand
CCCACATCCACTCCCTCCCCCATTATTGTCCATGTGTCCTCTATAACTGCTCCTGCAAACCCTTCACCCTTTTCCCCTAAAATTCCCTCCCCTCTCTGCTCTGGTCACCATCAGCCTGCTCTCAATTTCAGTGTCTTTGGTTATATTTTGCTTGTTTGTTTGTTTTGTTGATTAGGTTCCTGTTAAAGGTGAGATCATATGTATTTATCTTTCACTGCCTGGCTTATTTTGCTCAGCATAATGCTTTCCAGTTCCAACCATGCTGTATCAAAGGGTATAAGCTCTTCTTGCTCTCTGCTGCGTAGAATTCCATTGTGTAAATGTACCATAGTTTCTTGATCCACTCATTTGCTAATGGGCACTTAGGTTGCTTCCAGCACTTGGCTATTGTAAATTGTGCTGCTATGAACATTGGGGTGCATAGGTTCTTTTGGATTTGTGTTTCAGGGTTTTTAGGGTATAATCCTAGCAGTGGAATTGCTGGGTCAAAAGGCAGTTTCGGTTTTAGTTTTCTGAGGAAATTCCATACTGTTTTCCATAGCGGTTGCACAAGTCTGCAGTCCCACCAACAGTGCACTAGGGTTCCCTTTCTCCACATCCTCTCCAGCACTTGTTATTTGTTGCTTTGTTTATAGGTATCTATCTCTTTAGAAGTGATAAGAGAAACAGTATCTGTAAATGTTTTAGATGCAGTGTGGTGCAATGTAAACATTCATGGTTTACAAAAATTAGTCTTTACTTACTCACATTGAAAAATAATTATAGGTTAAAGGATTTAACTGTAAGCAATCATGATTTAAAATGAGTGCATTAAAACTTGTTTTAGGTAGTTATAACTACAGGTTAAAAATTATGTTAAAATACAGGGGTTCAGGAATTATTTTCTACTTAGGTTAGGAGATTCAAGTAGAAAAATAAAAGTATAAAATTGAAGTATGAAATTTTCAATAGTTTCAAAGTATACAATAAGTAATCTATTGCTTAGTAAGCTATTTCTGGCATGAAAAAATATATCTAATAATATAATGTGTACCTGTGCATCTACTACCAAGTTTAAGAAATAAAATAGAAATGAAGCTTCCAATTTATTCCTCCCAGATTTCCTCTCCAATGTTCCAGCTTATAGGCAACCTTTACTTCACATTTGGCATTTAAATGCTCATGCACATTTTCGTATTTTATTTTATATGGACTTATCACCAAACAGCATATACTTTATTTTGCATCCACTAAAGTTATATTGAAGATATCATACTTTATGATCATCTGGAACTTATATTTTTAGTCAGTAATTTTAAAATTCTTCATGTTGTTACAAAAGGCCCTCATTCCTTCATTTTACTGAATATGTATATATTCAGTAAATATATATATCTATACAGTATATATATATTTATGTTAATTTCATAAATTCTTCATGTTGTTACAAAAGGCCCTCATTCCTTCATTTCACTGAATATGTATATATTCAGTAAATATATATATCTACACAGTATATATATATATATCTGTGCTGTGTGAGTAATACAACTCCTTGATTTATTCTTCTGAATGGGAATTCAGATCCTTTTCAATGCTTTAATATTACAAACAACGCTGTAAAGAACATTCGTGTACAGGTCTCCCAAGGCACGTGCGGCATTTTTCGGGGAAATGTAATTGCTGACTATTAGATACACGTGCATCTTCTACTTCGCTAGAGAGTCTGAAATCGCTCTCTAGAGGGGCTGTGCCAATTTTGCAGACTTGCCAGCAGTGACTGTGCCCCCTTTGCCCACTCCTCACCACTAGTTATTGCTATTATTTCCATGTGTGCTTAAAGTAGATGTTGATGTCTGGTGAATTATAAAGGAGCTCACCATTTGCCCACGTCACGTTGGGCATACCACGCATCTGCTGTTGGATGGAGCAGCGTCCCTCAGCACACAGTGACACACACAGGGCGGCGGGACTGCTCGGGAGAGGCGGGTCCGTGCAGCAGAGGCTGGCGGGGGAGGGCGGGGGAGGGCTGCGGGGGTGGGGTGGGGGCGCTGGCCAGTCTTGCCCGCTGACGCCCGAAGATGAGCTTCGCTTTTGCTGTAACTTGCTCATTTTTTTTCTCATCGTTATTTCAGAAATTAGAGATATGCTTTACTTCTCTCACGCTATGAAACGCCCCCAAGATAATTTAAAAAAGAAAATTCTGGTGTGTTTCATAATATCCCTTAGTACATTAAAATGTAATACATTAACCATTGTATTATATTTGATTTTTTTAATTGGGCTAATTATAAACAGTGAAAGTAGCAGCAATAGTACAAACAATTCCCTTATATTCTTCATCATGTTTCCCTTAATATTAGCAGCCTCTGTGACCACAGTACCATTATCAAGAACAGAAATTAACTTCACTGCAATAGTTTACCTAAACTGCAGATATTTTTCAAATCTCACCAATTTTTCAGATAATGCCCTTTTTCTACCCTAAGATCCTGCCCAGAATACTACATTTCATTAATTATTTGTGCTTAATCTCCCCTAGTATGTAACAGTTCTTCAACTTTTCCTCATCTTTGTTTACCTTGATTAGTGGTTTTCAAGAGTCCTCACCAATTGCTTTGTAAAATGTCTCTCAACTTGGAATCGTCTGACATTTTCTGGCAGAGTGGGATTACGCATTCTGGGCAAGAACATCACAGTGTGTCGTATCAAGTCATCGTGGTGTTGTCGATATGCTTAAGGACGAACATAGCTCATTAATAAATATAAAGTTTGAAGTGATGGACTGAAACTACTGAAATGTGCAAGAAATTGTATACGGTACCATCTGAAAGGTTAAAGGCCGTGACTGAGGAAACGTTGATATCACCGCTATGAATCTGATCATTAATCAACAGTATGGTGGCATGAACCACCTATAACGCAGTCCACCGCAGTGCCACTGAACACAAAACAAACAGACTAACTAAATGCTTCAAATACGTTTTTTAAAAACATTGTGGAAATGTGAATCAGGCTAAAATTTGGTATCTCTTAGGCAAGAAAATTCTTAGCAACAATTACACGAAACTCTCTTTCTTGAAGCAACACTTTAAAACTCTTCATGTGAATTGTGGAGGAAACCACCAGAAAGTTTTACAACTTAAAAGAGAAATCTTGGCTGAGAACAGAGTGTTGAAAAGTACAGTCAAACAAGCAAGCAGACAGTTTAAAGCTAAAATTCAGATCTGTTTTAGAATTGCCCTGGAAGGTGGACCGCATAACTGGAGAAGTTAAGTGATACTCTGTATTGCTGTATTGCAGTTAAAGTGAACAGGTTATATAGGTCAAAACCGGCAGACATACTGACAAATAACATTTTCATATAGCATATTTCATGATACTTAAATGCATACTTAATTTGTGTAGAGACTGAAATTGACTTGTGTTCTTTTGTTTATTTATTTTTCTTATTATTAACCATGACATTATAAAAGTAAATAATTTTGTGGCATTATGGCCCTTTTAGAACTATATATTAACTCTTTTTCTATTTCTGTAATTAGTATCAAATTTTTCCTAGCAGGTAAAACTTTTAGGAATTCATTAATTCTCAATATGATTAACATAAAGTGATAGTGTTTCTTTTAATGGAAAAGTAACCTCAAACATTAGTGTAAAATATGTATTTGTAACTATACCTAGAGGCTAATCGTAAGCTGTAACAATTTCTTTTTGTTACCCTTTTAGCAGCGACAAAGTTATCATTGTCCTTCAGAGGTCGTACACATTAGCAAGAATGTTTTTCAAAACGACTTAAACATTTTAAAAAAGTCAATAAATATAAATATTTTAGTGATGAAAAATAATACATAAAATTGCACTACAAGTTTGGCACAAAATAAAAGTCACTTAGAGAGAAATAACTTGTATTCCAAGTAGATCATGAATCTTTGGATCTTATAAATAAATTGAAAATTTGCTTAGCAACAGTATATATACAGTTTACTTGCAACGTGAGATCTAAAGTATGTGTTTCAGCTTTATTGAGGTGGAAGGGATGAATAAAATTATAAGATATTTAAAGTGCACAATATGATGATTTGATATACATTGTGAAATTATTCCTCCCATCGGTTAACATATCCATCTCTTCATATATTTAACCTTTCATTTGTGTGTGTGAGAACTTTTAAGTTCCCCTTTCTCATCACATTTCAATTGTACAATACAGTGTCATGAAAAATAGTCACCATGTTATACCTTACCTTTAGACCTTAATCATCTCATAACCAAAAGTTTGTGTCTTATTACCAACCCTTCTCTATTTTCCCCATCGTATGAGTTTGACTAACTTTCTAAGATTCACATGTAAGTGATACCATGCCATACTTGTGTAATTTGGTCTCGCTTATTTCACTTAGCTGATGCTCTGCAGTTTGATCTTTACAGTTGTAAATGACAGAATTTCCTTCTTTTTAAGGCTTAATAGTAATCCATTGTGTGTGTACATATATAAGTGTATATACAGAGTCAGGCAGAAAAACCCGATCAGCTCAACCCAAGCTCCTGGTTGCGTATTAAACCTTTATAATTGATTTAGCTTCCTTCTTGGGTCTTAGTGGCTCCCAGTACTGGAGGGCGTTTCAAGATCTGTCAGTGTTTCAATAGTCACAGTCACCATATAGATTCAGGCTGATTAGAAGCTGGACTCTCAGGCAACAGCTGGAAAAGTATGTAGTTAGGCACCTTAGGGAGGAGCTGGGGAATGAGCATTCTTGCTTGCTCCCTCTGTGCTCAGCTCAGTGTGTAGTCATGAGGGTGGGAAGGGGTGCTTGTACATCTGCCTTAAAAACTGCTTCTTTGTTTCCTGTAGTCCAGTGAGACTTGTGAATGCAAACTCCTTGGCTGTTAGAGTCAGGCCGTCCGGAGGTCCATCCCTTGCACAGCAGCCACAGAGGCTGGGGTATCCCATGCATAACGAGCTTCTCCCATGGAAATATTGGTGACTTGGTTTTAATGGTGGGGTGGGACAGAGGCAGAAGGTGAGGAGGTGCCTATAGCTTCCACTGTCTCCAGGAAAGATCACAGACAACCTCCAGCAGTTTATAAGTATCCAGTAAAACCCTTGTAGGGAAAGACTGAGAAGTGGGTGTTTTTTCTGCTCTCTCTGTACTGAGAACTGGAGGAATAACCACAGAAGCTGCTCACATGAACATGCCTATTAAGGATTGCTTCTTTGTGTGCTACAGTCTTCTGGGAATGAAAGCCCCACTGGCTTTCTGAGCTAGTGGTTTTGGGAGCCCGACCTCAGGTGGGAGTCTTAAGTGTTGGGCACTAGAAGTGTAGTCCAAACCGTCCACTATTTTTTGAGAAGCTGGAGTTTGGGGATCCCTCCCGGTTGTATGGTAACGTAACAGGAGTGGGGTTTATGTCCAAAGTATATCTCAGTCTTCTCTACCCACTTTGCTGTGGGTATTTTCTCATTTGCCTGGTTTGTTGGAGTTGCTCAGTTTCAGGATTTCTTTCACAGGGACTTCTATCGTGTGCCGCTGTACATTTGGTGCACCCATGGGAGGAGGGGAGTTCAGGGGCCTCCTGTGTCACCATCTCGGTTAACTCCTCTCTTTTAGTGATGAAAGCATATTCAGTGAGAGACCTCCCTATTTTCTCTTCTCATTTGATCCTCTCTTCTTCCCAGTCATATCTGTCCCATATTTCTTCCCTTCCCTTCCCATCTTCTTTCTGTGTTTACAAAACTTTCAAATCCTTTTAGAAAAACTGTTTTCTGTTGACTACTCCTGGGGCAGACAGCTTGTCTTGTTCATGTAGCTTCAGTGACTAGAATAATGAATTAACACAATCACATCAACTGATTTGGTAGGAGATTCACTGCTGGGTTATTAAAACTAGAAAAGCTATGACTAAAATGTGTCATGAGGTATCAAATGTGTCATGAGATATCACAGTTTTAAATCGTGTATATTTTTAGGGTCAATAGCATATTTGGTAAGACTTTATATTGTCATCTTTCTCTCTCTCTCTAGATATAGATATGGATGATATTGATATCTGTTCTTCATTTTGGATAATTTCTATTACTCTATCTTCAAGTTCACTAGTTCTTTTCTCCCTTTGTTCAATTCATTATTTGTTTTAAGCTTATTAGAACTCATCAAAGCATGTTTTAATGGCTGCTTTTAAATATTTGTCAAATAATTGTAAGATCTCTGTCACCTCAGTGCTGGAGTCTGGTGAATGTCTTTTTTATTTTCATTCAAATTGTGGTTTTCATGGTTCTTAATATGATGACTTGATTAAACTTAGACATTGTAGGTCTTACACACATTGTGGGTCTTATTTAAACCTTTGTATGATTTTAAGTCTTTCTCTGACAACACTCCCAGAGGAGGAAGGCAGAAGTCCAGGTTTCCTACTCGACCTCCATCGAGACAGGGTAGAGAAAGTGCTCCTTGTCACTGTGTGGTAGGGGTGAGATCCCCAGTGCTTCTGCAGGCTTTTGTTGATACCAATTTGGCTGGGAAAAGTAGGTGTAACTTCTTATGGTTCCTTTGTGACTTCCACTGACCCAGCTTCAGAGTGGCCTCATTGCTGCTGGGTGGTGGTAAAGGTCCTCACTCAGCACTTGGCCTCCTCTGACACCACCCAGGTGGGCAGGTCCAGGTTCACAGTCTGACCGGTGTGGAGGTCGAGTCTCACTACTTGGCTTGTGTTGGAAAGGGAGAGAGTGGAACCACATTTTTTTTTCCAGAGCAGTGTGCCTGACGTCGTTGTCCAAAAGGTCTGTGTCTTGTTAGTTTGTCTTTTTCATTGTCTTAGGACTTTCTTATTTTCCTTTGCTAGTGTTCTGGGTGGCTGGCTTCTTTAACTCAAACCCTGGCATGCATTAAGTAAAAAAACAAACAAACAAATGAACAACAAGCAAGCAAAACTATTTCATAGAATTCATCACTCCGTTCTTCCGTGGAACCCGAGGTCCCTAGTTCATCTCTTTTCTTAACTTTTTAGAGTTCTTATGTTCGCGTCATAATAATCAGCAACTACTTTAAGTACTTTTACGCAAGACATATAATACATCTGGGAATAGTAAAAGGTCAAAGAAACAAACTCCAGCAGTTTTTTGGTCACTCTATTTTGTTATGAAATATTTTAAAGGTCTCAGTAAAATCAACAGATATTCACGTAGATGGTTAACTGTAAAATGAAATAGCTCACGGCATGCTGGGAACAGCACATGATGTCATTTCCATCCGTTCTCCCTGTATAAATCTCATGCCTGCCTCTATTTTCCAAATTGCAAATAAAAACTGACAATGCCGTATGTAAGCAAAGTATAGATGGCAGGGCCCATATGTTTACAAAATATTAGTTTGTTTATTTCTAAATTTTTATCAATGTAAATAACTGTAAGGTGTAATGTTTTCTTTGAAAACTGAGTGAATCTGACATTGCCCACTGGGTTCGAACTCTTTCTTTAATCTGGAGAAAGAACAGGTTAAGACCAAGCAAAAGCAGAGTTAAATGAAAAGCATCTCAGGTGAGATATCTTGTGAGAGGGAAATTTTGTTAACCATCTGAGGTGTTTAGAGAGAAACTGGGAAAAGTTTTAGTGATAGGTACTCCGGTTTGCTCTGCAGGCACAGCAGACAGAATGCTGCTCAGTTACCTGCCAGAAGCTGAGAATGGCAAAGAGCAACTTTCACATCTTTTTCTGATGAGGGCATGGGTTAATTAAAGGTGATCAATCTAGTGCCAAATAGAGAGAATTGCAAAGATTGTTTTAACACCGCATCTTTTCAGTAGTGAAGAGATCTGTTCATTTGAAGAAAATATAGAAAGCAGGGGAGTTTGTCTGCCTGATCTAACAAGGCAGGAGAAATCAGTGATTAACTTGCTCGCACCTTTAGTATAACATTTTAGTTTTTTGTTTTGTTTTGTATGGTTTTGACCATGATTTCTGCATATCTAAAGTGAGGCTTCCTATAGATACAAGGGATAATTAGAATCTTTTGTGTACATAGACTCACTGAGAGTTTTTGAATAAGCTTAATATGGGAATATTGAAATGCTCTTTATAGTTCACCCAAGTAATTTTCTTAGCCAATAAATTCTGTAAAATGGTTATAAGATTGTATCAGAAGTGCCTACATTATTATAATAAGTGCAGAAGTGTTATGTTTACATAGGATTTTTCATTTCTGAATCTCAAAAGATTTAAATATACCTCATTAATTACCAAAACATTCTTGGAGATATGGAGGTGGGTGGTTTTAACATTGTTAGCAACAATTAAATAATACCGCAGAGATCAATCTTATCTTTTCCAACATAAAAAAATAATTTTTTTACTTTTAAAAGGCTCATAATAGATAAAGAAGAAAGACATTTAGACACAAATATGCCCCTACATGCGCTGCCAACTATCAGTAGGGTAATTATACAAAATGAATTTGAGATTCATAGTGGAGAAACTACTCTCCTTAGAATATATTCGATTTCTGTGAAAACAGCATCAGCAGTTTCAGGCCTCCAGGATATGATTAGGTGCATCAAAACAGTAATTTAATTTATTATTGAATCAGGTATACTTCCCATTTTTTGATGGCTTTTTTATGAAAAGTTGGAAAATTCTACTTTTATTTTTAAAAAACAATGGAAAGATGTTCACTAATAATCTCTTTTAAAGATATGTACAATTAGTCACTTACCTGTTGTACCTAATTGTATTTAATATTCTGAATTTATTCAGATGATTTTACATATTTAGAGTTCTTAAAGTGTGGCTACATCTGTGCCATAATGGCATAAAAGTAAAATTTAATTTTCTAAAATACTCTAAATTATTTCCAGAGAATAGTTTGTCTGAGAAAGAATCTTTACTAGAACCCCATTGTCATTAGTAAAATTGGTAAGAAAATTAGATTCTTCAATAAAATTAAAAATAACTAGAAATTCCTCAGGATATCAAGTAGATACATAAGCTTGACTTTGGTGTGGTCTGTTATTATTAAATTCAAATCTTATCTAAATTATTTATTTAAGAAATTACCTACTTCATTCATCTTTTTGTGCTTTGTAAAAATGAAGCGAAATTTGTTAAAATTTTATCAAAATGTAATAGGGAAATTTTCAATTTTATTATATAAGTTTTATACAAGTAGTTTATTTACATGTAGAGTGAACATAATCATCACAATATTTTTACCTAGACTCTGCTGAAATCAAAAGATGATTCATGTACAATCTTAATAATCATGAATTGTTGAAGAGTAGTATATTGAAAATTTAATTTTAAAATGTTAAGAGTTCATAAAATGTGACATTTTGACCACACATTTAAAAATCTTCAAAACAGTGACATGCAACATTAATGCTGTTTAGAAGTATAAATATAGAAGCACAAACTGCGGCATTATATTTGTTGTATAAAATTCTACAGAGTCATTTATTGCTTAAAAGTCAAAAAGTATTTTTTAAAGTAAATATAATAACTGTGACTCTACAATACAATATTTCACTGTGGTACACTGTGGAGTTCTCTGTGATTTTTATTTCACAAAAGTCTAGCTCATAAAATGTACTTGCCAGTTTACAATGTAGATAGTTATGGAGTGTTTGTACCGTAGCCATTACTGTTTGTGAAACAATCTTGCATTTGTGTGTGCGCATATGAACACATACATTTTATGTGAAGTAAGCAAGAATTAAATTTTAAGACACAGCATGGTAAATGAAAGCATCTATAGAAATACATTTCTATTTTCACTGAGAGTAACAAGTCATTTATGCTTTTTGCTTTCCTTTCTACAAGATAGGTAATCTATTGTTCATATCAGGTTGATAGACATGTTAAGAACACTTTAGGATTTTAAAATATGGTTAAAACCTCCATTTATGCTCAGCATGGCATGATGCCTTTCCACCAGTAACTCATTTGTTCTCTTATACCCTACTTAGTAGTAGTAGTAGCAATACAATAAAGCACATTTTTCTAAGAAAATGTATGTTCCTCACTTGCCAATTTTATGTCCATGCAACTGTACAAATACATTATACACAAAAGTAGACATCTACATTGATGAGATAAAAATAAGAAAAACATGTGTTACAATATTTTCTTTTATGAATCTGAGAATAGACACTGCCTTTTGGATATCACTTCTTCAAGGTACCAACGTTTTCCTGTATGCTATCTAAGAGGTCATAAGTCACATTAACATAGCAGCCATTTGCTAACTCTTATCTATCTTTTTTTCAAAGTTACTGCATTTTGGTATATATATTAGTTAACATTAAGAGTAAGTTCAACTTCTATCAAAACAATCTCAGAAAAAGAAGTTTAGGTATTGCTTCCACATGAGAATTATAATCTTACCATTTTACTCATTCTTCATTTAGGTTCCCCCAAAAGGTAGTATTGTATGGTTGTTGAAGGTGTAACCTTTGATGTGTTTTTGTACACACATATACACACATACATTTGCAAAAACACATATAAATACACAAAGAACTTATACAAAGATTCGCATTGTCTTTGGTATACATCCTGGGCAGTTTAGTGTGATCTGCACAATTCTTAATCACACTTGTCATTTAAGGTTGTGGTTCCAGGTATGTATTTATTCTGTTGAACCAATTACTATTTTTAACATGCAATTTTTGAGATACGAGATGAAAAGGATCTCTGTCTGTCTCTCTGTCTGTCTGTCTGTCTCTGTCTGTCTCTCTCTTTCTCTCTCTACTGAATGGAGGAGAAAGGATGTGGAGCTATACAGTGAAATCTGAGAGTAAAGAGAAGCCAAGGGAGGAATGGGAAGGCAAGTGGAACCAGGGAGATGGCTCAGGTCTTAGCATTAGGAGTTTATTCACTTTAACTGGGTTTTCAAGAGTCTAGGGCCACCACTGTTTAACATAGGGATTGCATTATTACTATTCATATGTAGAATGAGGTTTTCAAAAAAGATGCATGAGGCAAAAAGTAGTTAAAATGTGAACTGCTAGCATTTTCTCCTCTAGGGAACTCAAGTAGCCACCAAGTTGAGCATTTTCAAAGTTGGATGGTGTTTAGCATTATTCTGATCCAAGGCAGGCTCAGATAGAAGAGAAAATTGATGACTTAGTGAGAGGATTTAATATCTAATGACAAATGTTATCATACAAGTACTCTTCCCACACATTGTAATTATTAAAGTTTTGCATAATTAAGGGCATAATCATCATTTGCCCAATTTCATGTTGATTTATTCCAGAGCCTCATCTAAGGAGCCCAGCAATTCATAAAAAGGTTATACCATCTCAGAAAAAAACATTATGAAAGACTAAAGGCATACTTCCTAAACTATTTTCTTCCCACTTCTGCAATAGAAATAAAGGATGACATTCGATTTGGATAAGATTGTGATTTAAAAAATTTTTGAGCATTCCAGTAATTTCAAAAGTTTATATCCAATTTTTCTATTTACTTGATATTTGATTATTTTTCCTATTAATAATCCATCACTTGAATTACCTGAAAAAATCACAACTGAAGCTTTTACAGAAGCTAACCATAACATGCATTGCTCAGATATCACAACAACACCTGAAATGACATAGAGAATTATCTAGCAAAAATAAGACAGAAATATTAGATGACTTATATTCATACATTCTTTGGATTAAGTTGCTAGTAGTAAAACCCAGGTATTTACATATGATATTTTCAAAACAAAAATAATATCCAGGCATTGTAGACATCAATCTAAGATGTCCCATTTGACCAGTGAAAATAGCAAGAAGTAGGAGAAAGGAAAAAGACTTTGATCCACACATAGCTGCACAATAACTTGGGTTTTTTTTTCTATTAATTGCATAAGGTTGGGACAAGTTTGGGGAAGTTATTTAAGATTCCTAAGAAGAAAAGGAAGTTAGATAAATCCGCTGCGCTGAACTAATTCAACTACAGCCTAAAGAAGCAGGTAATATGTAATAGAAAGAGAGGAATCCAGGCCATAACATATTTAAGCTCCATTAGGCAAAGTTCAGTACTTAATTCTAGAATTCGGGGAGTCATGGGATAGTTGTAGGTGAAGAATTTTGTGACTTGCTGGGTGCTTCCACCTGTGAGAGACAAAGGTGATTACTTCCCATGTCAGGTGAACCCCAGCTCTTAGCAGAAACCCTTCCTGACCTGTCAGTTTAGTGGTTGTCCCTCACACCCGTGCGGGCCTAGCAACCTTTGTTCCTGCCCTTCCTGCATGTTTGATTCTACAGCTCACTGTTTACTACCTCACCTTACTTCGTTGGAAGCTTCAAGAATACAGTCTGCCTTTTATTGTGTTGTGCCCTGCTCAGTGATTAGCTTTTGATGAGGTGCTCAAAGATATTTATGAAAGGAATATTTCAAATTGTAGTGCATAGGTACCTGTAGGCTTGAATGCCCTATTTTTAGGCATTTTATCATGCAGCACGCCTCATGGAGATAAAGAATCAAACTATATGAGTTCAGCCCTGGCCAGATGGCTCAGTTGGTTGCAGCATCATCCAGAACGCTGAAAAAGCTGTGGGTATGATTCCTGGTCAGGGCGTTGATCTCTACATATTCTTGGGTGAGGATTGAAAAAAAAACTGTATGAATACAACAAGATCAGAGAACACACACATCCATTGGAGGCCATTTTTAATGCTTGTTTTATTCGCTTGTCTATTATTGACATAGCAGTCAGAGAGAGAAATCACATCTAGTTATCACACCCTGGAGACAGACTTCCTGGATGCAAAGCCTGGTTCTTTCTCTGTTGAAGTAAGTAGGTGATGGTGGCCGTGTCACTTACACGTTTCTTCCTCAGAGGTGGTAACAATCCCTAGTGTCACACTGTTGCTCTGCGAGTGAAAATATATGATTATATCTAAAGCACTTAGAACTGCAAGTACAAAGCAAGTACTCAATAAATATTAGCTATTATTATCTGAGCCACTATTAATCATAAATTTTTCTGTCCTTTGGTGTTTAGAGTCTTAACTGCTCAGAAGTGTCATCATTCACAGCCCTGTTTCATCATTCCCCACTGTATTTGAGAAGTTATAGAATTCCAAGATAGCATTTTTTATGCTAATGAGTCTGCAGTGAAAGCATCTTGTGGGTCCCAAATGGAGAAATCTGTATATTTCTAATTCTCCAAAGGCCTTTTGCTGAGAAACCACAAAATCTTATTCATAGACATGGCATTTTCTGTGACTAGGTCTTATGCTGTATGAATCATGAGTAACTACTTTCTGGAAATTCCTGTCCCATATTAATTCATAGAGAAAAAAAGGTCCTACTTCTGTAGTAGTGTCTTTAAAATATGTTTCACACTGGCTTCCCTCATGTTTTACTTTAATTGTTGGAACAATTACTTAAAATAGATGATACATCATGGACAGCACATGTTTTATAGTTTAGAATCTTGCCTCAGTAGCTATAGCCCTATGTACCTTACGCAGAGTCCACATTAACATTACAATCTAAAATGTAATATAAGGCCATTATTTTCAGTCTTACAAGCTTTTTTTTTCTTCACTAATGTGCACTGGTTTAGTTCATCTGATATCTTATGTTCATGGCATAAAAAATTGAGGAAAAACCATATCAAATATGTTTACAAAATAATTCAACTTTGGCTATCCTAAAAAGGAATTACAAGTGGGGATAAAAATATAATAGTTTAACACCTCCATCAATGTGTTGTATTTATGAAAAATTGAGGTAATATATTCACTAATAGAAGAATACTACTTAAACAATGGCACTCTGTGGAATACTATTTTTAATTGAATATCTAAATAATTTGTTACATCGAAAGAATATTGGTAGGGGGAGAATGGAGACAACTGTACTTGAACAACAATATAAAATAAAAAAAATAAAAATAAATAGATGTTAAAATAAAGAAAGAATACTGATATTTTGTAAAACACAAAACCTGGATGTGAAATGTTTAAATAACTTTCAAAAATTTTGTAGAGTTAATTATAAACATTTCAGTAAAATTTTTTTCTAAGTGTACTTAAATGAAGTAACGAGTTCTAAAATGTGTTAGATTGGTTCTGTGTATTTAACATGATAGAAAATATTTAATACATTTTAAGTCACAATTGCTCAGTGTCATATTAATCTGAATTATGTATCTCTAAAAAAGACAATTTATGTTCGAATTTTAAAAAAATGTTTAAGTATATTTTATTGATTATGCTATTACAGTTGTACCATTTTTTTTCTCAATTTTATCCTCTCTGTCCTGCACTGACCCTCCCTCCAGCATTCCCCCTGCCTTAGCACATGTCTGTGGGTCATACATAGAAGTTCTTCGGCTTCTCCATTTGCTATACTATTCTTAACCTCCCCCTGTCTATGGTGTGCTTACCAGTTATGCTTCCCATTCACTGTACCTTCCCCCACCCCCGTCCTTCCTGTTCTTGTTCTAGTTGTTTACTTAGTTTTTGTTTGTGTTTTTATTTTTTTAGGTTCAGTTGTTGATAGTTGTGTGTTTGTTGCTGTTTTACTGTTCATAGTTTTTATCTTTTTCTTAGATAAGTCCCTTTAACATTTCATATAATAAGGGCTTGGTGGTGATGAACTCCTTTAACTTGACCATATCTGTGAACACTTTATCTGCCCTTCCATTCTAAATGATAGCTTTGCTGGATAGAGTAATCTTGAATGTAGGTCCTTGCCTTTCATGACTTCAAATACTATTTCCAGTCCCTTCTTGCTTGTAAGGTTTCTTTTGAGAAATCAGCTGATAGTCTTATGGGAACTCTTTGCAGGTAACTGTCTCCTTTTCTCTTGCTGCTTTTAAGATTCTCTGCTTATCTTTAACCTTGGGTAACTTAATTATGATGTGTCTTGGTGTGTTTCTCCTTGGATCCTACTTCTCTGGGACTCTTTGAGCTTCCAGGACTTTCACGTTCAATCCCCTCACCATATTTGGGAAGTTTTCCTTCATTATTTTTTCATATAAGTTTTCAATTTATTGTTCTTCCTCTTCTCCTTCTGGAAACCTTATGATTTGGATTTTGGAACATTCAAAGTTGTCTCAGCAGTTCCTGAGCCTCTCCTCGTTTCTATGAATTCTTATTTCTTCATTCTATTCTGGTCCAATGTTTATTTCCTCCTTCTGTTCCAAACTGTTGATTTGAGTCCCAGTTTCCTTCCCTTCACTGTTAGTCCCCTGTATATATTTCTTTATTTCACTTTGCATAGCCTTCACTTCTTCCTCTATTTTGCGACCATACTCAACCAATTCTGTGAGCCTCCTGATTACCAGTGTTTTGAACTGTGCATCTGATAGGTTGGCTATCTCCTCATTGCGCAGTACTTTTTCTGGAGTTGCGACCTGTTCTTTCACCTGGGTCATATTTCTTTGTCTTGGTGCACCTGTTATGCTTAGATCCTCACCAGGGCGGGACAATCCTCTTTACTGCCTTGTGGAGCTTTTTGTGTGGGAGGGGTCAGAGAGGGAGCGATGCTACTTGCTTGGCTCTCACCCCACCTTCCATCACTCATCGCTTCCCACAAGCAGATTGTGCTCTTTCAAGTGGTGATTCCCGGGTAGGTGAATTCATGTACATTCTAGGATTGTGTGGGCCCCTCCAACGGATTCTCCTGTGAAACTGGGAGTTTCTGCCACTATCACTGCTCTCACAGGTTTTTACAGCCAGAGATTTTGAGGTTTTTAGTTTCCCTGTGCTGAAACCCTGGGTTGTGCAATCTGTCTCGCTCCCGAGTTGTTCCTCCCTGCTTATCTGAACGGGAATGTGTGATTTCCCAGTTCGCCTGCCGCTGCCTTGCCGAGTGTCCTCTCCGCCCCAGGTTCCTGCCAGTCTGGATGGATGTGTCTTTAACTCCCTGGTTGTTGGGCTTCCATGCAGTTTGATTTTCTGGCAGTCCTGGTTGTTTTTTGTTTTTAAATTTGTTGTTATGCTTCATTTGCTTGTGCAAGGAAGTGAAGCATATCTACCTGTGTCTCCATCTTGGCCAGAAGCCAGAATTTTTGATAAAAGTATTTTTCTCTAGTAATATTTGAAGAAATAAATACATTTAAAGTGAAGTCAGAGAAAAAATTAAAATAAAAATATTAGAATGAAATAGATCAAAAGTATGCACATTAGGCTTCTTTGAATGACTATCAATTGTTCTAAGACATTTCATTTTTTTCTTTTTAAAAATAATGTTACTTTATTTTACATGATTACCTAAAATGTTATCTTTGTTACTAATGTCTTTTAAAAGTAAGTGACGGCTTCATTTGTTAGTATTTCTCCTCTAAATAGTTAGTTCAGTATTATTACAAGCAAAAAGGAAATAAAACTCTAATGATAATTCTTTCCACAAAGTATTTATTGAACTAGTTATTTTTTATTGTTATTTAACTGATATAGAGAGACAAGACACATATCTGATTTTTATTTGATCTGATTTTGTGTGTGACATAGCTCATGTGTTTGCTCTCTATTTCTCATTTTACTCCCGACAGATTTCAGCAGAACTGAAAGAACATTTTGAAAGTTTATTAATTATAGACTTTGTATAATGTAGTATTGCTAGCTTATTTCAAAATGTGCAGTGCACATTTACAATTTGGGCTTTATTTGCCCTAGGGCCATTACACAATCACGAACTTTGCCTTAGCATTTCTATCCGTGAGCAACCACTGACCTTCAGTTAGTGGTATCAAATTTTTTTAAATAAAAATTGCATTCAACTGAATGGTTCTGGAAATAATTTTTTAAAAGGATGATATTACCTTAATTAAAAGTGCATTTATGTGTGAAAACATAAGGTCAAATGCATTTCTGCTATACATATTATCCAGATGTATGAACAAAAAGTCATACGTTATTGAATCATAATTACTATACTTTTAAAATTGCTTTTTTTTACCTTATGTCTGAAGCTTCCGCTTCTCTTTTTAAATTAATGAAGATCATACTCCCTAAACAGTTTCGACTAATCTAAGTGGCAATAGCTCTTCTTTAAAAATTTACATCTCTACTTAAAATTTTTTAAATTATTTTTACAAAACTGTGTTAGCCTTTATAAAGATGACCATATTAAATTGTACACAAGGAGTTTATAATGAAGATGATTGTATGAGTGATTTAGAAGACACCATCTATGCCCTCTCATTCCCCATCAAATTCTCATAAACAGCCTCATCAAACCCCAGAAGTGTATTTTGTGTTTATTAATTAAATATGAAACAAGCATTTGATTAACCACTTACTCCACAGTTTACATATTGATTTCCTCACATTAGGTTAAAAATAGTGAAGAATATATTTAAAAAGTAAAATACAAGACCTGTATTAACGTGAGGTTAATACCTTTACAAAGCACAAGGTTTACAAATGAATTCAACACTAAGAAGAATATTTGATTTGGTTTAGAAATTTATATTACATCGTTATCAAATATATATCTTCTGTTAATCCTCTTCGAAACATCATGAGCTCTTTTAAATGCTTAAAGATTGACCTTTCATTTTCCTGATGCTCATAGTATGTCTTCTTTTGAACAAAAATTCTATGAACAAGACTCGGGGAGCACTGTCCCGATACTCCAAGGTTGCAGATTCAGTCCTCAGTCAAGTTGCGTAAAAGACTCAACCAATGAATACACAAATAAATGGAACAACAAATTAAATGTTTCTCTATCACTCTTTCTGTCTATCTCTCTTTTGCTCAACCTTTCTATCTCTAAAATTAATCAATTAAAACATTAAAAAAAACAAGATGGGGGAAAAGAGACATTTAAGACTGCTGAGGAATTAGACCTTTTCTTTGCAAAATCTGAATCTGGCATGAGTTGCAGGGGATATACATTGTTCATGCCTGGCAGAGTGAGAAGCAGAAAAAGAGGGTCGGAAAGAGACTCCAGGAAAAATTTTATTGCACTTATTCATTCTCTATCTAATCATCCATTCATTCATTTAGCTAGTCAATCAATCATCATCGCACAATTACATACTTAGTATATAAAGCTGTATATTCTGATATCTAGTACCTCACTACAGTGTATTTAGTGAGGTACTAGCCTAGTACCACCTCATCTAGTATATTTATACTCACCTAGTATAAATATAGTCAAGCAGAAACAATTATAATGAAATTATGATAAATTCTATAAGAAAATTTGTTTTTAGTATTAATAAGAACAAAGGAGAGGAAACTACTAACTGACAAAAAGACTTATCCAACTTTTGCATATTATAGGAAAGTTTTGGGCCTTAATGTGAAATCCAAAATAGAGATGAGAAGCAATTCTGTAAAGGATAAGATGTGTGTTCTATTTTTGTCTTCATTAGTTCTTTAAATAAATGCAAATTCCTAGAGTTTCAGATATAATACAATGTTTTGCATATCCATTCAGTCAATTTTGAGGACAGCAGAATACATGACCCCGATTTTTTGCCACTTTGGCATATGGATTATTTTGAACTGAAGGCAGTCAAAACTCAGTATTTAGATAGGGGGCCTGGCTGAGGAAGAGAGCTATTACCAGAGATAGCTTTTATCTCAATGACCTATTCTATGGCAGGACAAACACCTAATTTCCAAGCGTCTACTTTTTCTTATTGTCCTGTGAATATCCTCTCCCTTCTCAAGCCTCAGAACCCTATCCCATAGTTTAGCTCAGGATGTTAAAGAAACTTCAACTGCCTCATTTGCCCTTGGGTCTTATATTTTGATGGGGCTCCCGTACAAAATTATTTTTTCTTTTATTAATCTGTCCTGTGTCATTTTAAGTTTTAGACCAGCCAAAGGACTTAGAAGGGTAGAAGAAAAAATTATATTCTTCAACAAAATAATATTTATTAAATAAGTAGGGACTGTGCTAGAAACTTAAAAATATAATCTTATTTGCATAGCAATACATTTCAGAGACTATTATTTCAAAAATAATTGAGTCATTACTTAGAATAATATTTTGACCAATATTTCTAACTATTTCTTATGAACAATGTAAGGTCTATTGAAACTTGTGAAGAATTGGTTTGCAGGATTATGGAGGTTGAGAAGTCCCATAATCTGCCCTCTGCAAAATTAGTAGCACAGTTTCAATTTGAATACAGAAGTCTGAAGACGAGGAGATCAAGTGGCCTAAGTTCTAGTCCAAGTCTAAAAGCCTAAGAACTTGGGGTGCAGATGGTGTAAGCCTCGGTGCAATGGCAGGAGAAGATTGACATCCTGTGTCTCAACTCAACAGCCAGACAGTTAGAATTCTTCCTTCCTCCACAGTTTTTTTCTCCTCTGGCCTTAAAAAATTGATGCTGCCTACCAACACCAGGGAGCACAATCTGCTTTACTCAGTCTGCTTTATTTTATGATTCAAATATTATTCTCTTCAAGATACAATCTCATAATCAGACCCAGACTCAGACCTAGATCCGAATATCTAGGCATCTCTTGACCAGGCAGGTTGACACATAAATTAACCATCACATAATACATTAAAAACAAATCATTAACTTATGATGAAAGCCATTAGTAAACTTTTTGAATGTGTTTTTAATTCTTTGAGTGAAACATTAAAATCAAACAAATTATTTTATTATTTTAAACTAAATTTAGCAATTGCTTGACAGAACTGCTATGTCAGTGTAGCTAATCTCTTAGTACAAAAGAGTTTTTCCTCAAGAGACATGCAAAGGTCTTTAGTCAACCTGCAAAAATATCAAAATAATCAGTTTTTGAATTTATTAAATGTGTGGCAAGGAGGAAAAACATGTGGAAATAAAGAATGCCTAAAATTAAGAATTGAGCAGAATTGTAAATTATGGAGAGGTATAAATATCCAAGACCAGAGGAACTCACATCACTAATCCTTGGTCATTCTTTGATAAAAGTTAATATTAACCAATGAAATTGTAGTTATGGATTAATTTAAAAAATGCATGCACATAATTTCTAAAGCATATTCACATAGCAATGTTAAATGCAGTCTCATGTGAGAGAAAAAAATATAAATGTTTCCTTCTTAAGTTTATTTCTATGAGAAATTGGTGATTGATAATATGTTTCATAGCATATTGTCCTTTATAAATATACTATGATTTTGATTATTTTTAAAATGTGACTGATAATATTTGTTCATGAAAAGTATACATATCATCTTCATATTTTGAAAATAATGCCATGGAATTTTATTGGCATTATGAAACAATTGTCATTGTTTTATTATGAAAACAATCCTTGTGTTTGTTTATTTCTTCTAGAGTTCCGGTAATTATCATTTGTAAATGTTTTCCCTTCTTTTGTTTCAGCTGACAAACATTTTAGATAAATATATCAACCATGTATTTCTTCTTAAAACTGTTGTCTATGAGCAATTCATTCTGTAGCAGTATAGAAGACTAAAGCTTAATACAAAAGTATACTGATTTTTTAATGTTTTTAAAAGTGTTTCCATATTTATTTATTGGTATAAAGCTGTAACAGGGGCTAGAGATGATGCATTACACCCCTCTCATGCCCTGCTCTGTCTACTGCAGATGCACATTTGGTGGATATTAATTTTTTTAAAAAATTGCCTCATAAAGGGATGACTATCATCCAAATTTAGCACAGCTCAAAGAAGCCTATTTATAGGAGAAATAGCTCTATAGATATATCTTTGGTAGTGAAATAAATACTAAATTGGAATAAATGCATGAAAAATAATTGAATATTAACATGCATAAAATTTTCTATAAAAACATGAATTTTTAGAATTATGAAACTCGATCTCTATGTTTCTTTCATTCTCTATTATTTTTAATTTTTGATTGCTTAATGCTTTGACCTTTACTTGTGGTAATTCTTTGAGTCCCAGTTGTAAGGTGCATTCCTTCATAAAGGCTTTTCCTTTTCTTCTGTTGAAGGTATTGCCCATTACCAATCTGAGACTACCTAAAGTACGTTTACAGAAGTTTTTCAGACTGTGGTGGTGGTATGGATTCAGGTTGCATGATCAGAGATTCTTCACAGCCCTAGGGCTGAGGCAGACATAGATCCCCATTATCACCTGCCTCTGCATGGAATGGTTTTTCTAATTTGCCTCCTGAGGAAACTGTATTTTTCTGAGAAATCTATGATCTGACCTTTTACCAGCTAAGCTCCCAGGTGTTGTCTCCTGCCTCTCTTGTCATCAAGATTATCTGGCTCCAGGGTAGACACTGGCTTCTGTGCTCACTGGCCTTTCTGAAGCCCTGCCATCTCATAGTGTGTATCCCCTGGGAATGTCCCTTAATTTCCTTAAGTAAGCTAAGCATTAAAAAATAAAAGTTTTCTGGAATTGAAGAATAAGTAGTTTCAATCAGCTGTTGCTATTTTTCTTTGAAAATAAGCATTTTTAAAAACTAAAACTAATAAAAAAACTAAAGAAATAAAAATAAATGTTTTCTTCTCTCCCCTTCCAGTCTTTACTCCAAGATTCTTAGATTGCCTTAACTGGGAAATGATTTGTGGTTGTCCTTTAAAAAAAAAATTCTATTTTTTTAAAGATTTTTATTTATTTTTAGAGGGAAGGGAAGAAGAAGTATCAATGTGTGGTTGCCTCTTGCACACCACTAACCAGGGATCTGGCTTGCCCTGGTATGTGCCCTGACTGGGAATCGAACCAGCAACCCTTTGGTTTATAGGCCAGCACTCAAACCACTGAGCCATACCAGCCAGGGCATGATTTTGGTGTTCTTATTTAAAAATACATCTAAAACATCCTTTTCTCATCTTTGTCCATTAAAGGAAAATATATGTAAGATGGTAAAGAGAAGGAAGATTCCAGTAATACCTTGTAACCTGGAGATTGTCCTTACTGCAAGTAATTCAAGGTAAATTGACTCAGAGATTATTCTATTCCTGTAACCAGTTTGTGTGTTCCCGGGTAAATTCTAAATTCTTTAATCAGTAGGTAAACATATCTGAAAACTTAGCTTTGACTTAGGAGATCCCATGAAGTAGGTAGCTTTGATGAGAAAATAGTTTATAAAATATTAAAGAGCAGTAAAAAAGGAGCATTATCCAGATGAAACAGGAATGGATACCTCAGAAAATCATCTGCTGTGGGATACTGAAAACAGTTTCTTAAAAGTGGAATGCAGAGTAGATTCTATAATTTAAAAAAAGATATTTCAACTGGGCAAAGTAATATTAAATTTATTTGGAAGAACAAACAGAAGAAAATAACTAAGATAAAAATCAAGATATATTACCAAATTTCAAAATTTACAACTATAATGATTAAGCTTTTGTTGTATATATATATATGAGTGATTAGTAGAAAATAATTATAAAATTTAACTATTATAAAATTTACAATGATATGATTATTATTAAACTATTTTAGTTATTATGTATTGTATCATTTCTATGTGTTTTGAAATAAGTGTTCTATAATTTGATTTTATAAATTATATGGTGGAGTATTTACTTGTTATAAAATAATAAATACGCTTTATAATATTAATCTATGATTCATTAAGTAATTATTTAATACAAATATTTACATATACTCTCTTTGAACTAAATACTGTAGGGTCAACCTTTTTTAGATAACACGTTTGTCTAGAACTATATTAACATTTAGCCAGGGCTGGTATAGCTCAGTGGATTGAGTGTGGCCTGCGAAATTAAGGGTCGCCGGTTCAATTTCAAGTACAAGCATATGCCTGGGTTGCAGACCAGGTCCCCACTGGGGGACAATCATACATTGATGTTTCTTTCCCTCTCATTCTCCCTCCCTTCCCCTATCTCTAAAAATAAATAAATTAAAAAATAACTATATTAACATTTAAACATTATTTTCTGGGATTAGAAATTTTGCCATGATAAATTTAGGATAAGGCCTATGTACAGAAAATAGGAGAAGCAAATGAAATGTTGAAAAAGATTATTGGCAAAAATATTTCTTAGTAGTCAGGCATGTATCACCCTTGGGTTTCAGTCTCAAATCTGTGTTTATCATTACCTCTCTTGTCCTAATATTCTTCATGCCATTTTTTCATTTGCTGTACTACGTAAATTGTCTAAGTGCTTTATAGAGTAAGTGCTTAATAAATATGAACTTTCATCCCTTTTCCCTTCCTCTCAATATCACACACATCTCATCACTCCTCTCAATATCCATATTCCAAATCGGACTGGGAAGTCATGATTTTAAGTTCAGGTTTTCGTATTTGGAAGTGTATGCTCTCAGTTTCTTCTAGTGTCTAATAAGAGGCTACTCTATAAAACAGAATACAAAATAGGCAATTAATAGTGATTTTTCAATAAAATAATAGCAGGTACTTAAAAAATAATGTGGATCTTCAGTTTCCCTCCCTGGTATCAGACACTTTGAAAATACTTCTCTTTCTCTTCCTAATCAAGAATAATAACAATAAATAATAACTCAGAGGGTCTAAGCGGAGTTTACTTTCTTTCTTTTTTTTTTTAACTTTATTGTTGTTTAATTACAGTTTTCTGCATACTTTCCCCTCCCTTCCCCTCCACCCATCTCCCTTCCCTGCCTCTCTCCCCACCCTCGGTTCTGTCCATGTGTCCTCTACAGTGATTCCTGAAAACCCTTCTCCCCATTGTCCCCTCTCCCCTCCCCCTTGGCTATTGTTAGATTGTTCTTAATTTCAATGTCTCTGGTTAAGTTTTGCTTGCTTTTTGCTTTTGTTGATTATGTTCCAGTTAAAGGTGAGATCATATGGTATTTGTCCCTCACCGCCTGGCTTACTTCACTTAGCATAATGCTCTCCAGTTCCATCCATGCTGTTGCAAATGGTATAAGCTCCTTCTTCCTCTCTGCTGCGTAGAATTCCATTGTGTAAATGTACCGTGCTGGAAACAACCTAAGTGCCCATCTACTTTCTTCTTTTAAATGCAGCATTTACTTGTTATAGGAGCTAAGTGACTTTACCGATTCTGGGCTCTGCTTAAAACTTTGACTTAATCCTAGAGTTTTAGTTCCACCCTCCTAATCATAAAGAAATCCCTAGGCTTAGTTTTCTAAATCCCACTCCTTCTATCCTGTTGATCTGCCATCTGTGGTCTTTACCATAGATCCCCCATGTCTCTTTCTGCACACCATGTAGCTGAAGGAGGAAGGCAAAACAGAAGAGGCAAGGAACACAGTCCAATATCTCTTGAAGTTTTCTAGACTTGACTACGTGGCACTTCTTATACTCTATTGATCAAACTTACTCACATGGCTGAATCTCTCCCAAAATAAACTAAGTAATAGTCACTTGGTTCTAGGCAAATCAAACATTTTGAGCTGCTATTTCTATAGAATGAAACAATAGATATTAGGGATAAGCCCACTATGCCACACTCACTATTGGTGTAAGCTTAATGTTTTATGGTGTTGCTGTTGCTTCTTTTTACTTTCTGTGAGCATAAGAATGCTTTAAAAGATGTACTTGTTAGGTATGTATTGTCTATTGGTATGGAGGTAGAGATCCTTTCTATTTGTTTGGTCAGCTACATAGAGAAAAATAGAGAACACAGTTTCCCCTGGGTGTATTAGAACTATTGCCTAGGATATGGATTTCCTTCACATTCAACCAAACCATGACTACGTTTCACATTTTTGCTCTGAGGAAGGATAAAACATCCAGCCCCTGGTGACTGTTAGGTCATGGTGTTTACTTGTAGAAAACATCAATCAATATTAGACAAGGCTACTCTGAGACCAGGATGAGGCAAACTGAAACAAGTGCAGTCCATAGTCATATTTCAACAAAGACGAAGACGTTGTCAAGAACAAATGACCAAACAACCCCCTTCCCCAGCTAACATAAGTAACTGCTGCTTTTCTAGAAATTACAATTGTAGATCCTTCCCTACTTCGATAAAATTATTGGGATAATTATAAAATTGCCTCTTCTTTTTCAGACAACATCTGATTCAGAACAAAGCTATGCTTTCTTGAACCCTCACCAAATCACAAATCAAAAGCACAAACCCTATAAGAAACCTGCCCTAGCAACTTCTTAATGATTCCATTTCTCCCCATCACCACCCCCACCTCATACTTTGCTCACTTCCTTGTTTCGGGGAGCTAATAAACTCACCATTGTTAAGCTGCCATGTGTTCAATTCACTTTGACTTACCTTGTCATTTTAGAGACACAAATAATTGATTTCTAACATTTGGAAGATCTAAACACTAGCTTCCTAGGTTGACAGCTACATTTTGGTACTAGCTTGCTGTGAACAGTGTCCAGCATTTAATAAAAACATTTTTTACTAAAATAAATGGTGTCACTAGTTGATATTGCTATAATTTGCAACTCCCTGGTTCCATGTAAAAGAAAAATAATTTGGGTTAATTTAAACCAAAAGATACTGTTTATAATAGGTGTTTTAATGAATCTATAGGCAATCACATTTCAGATCATAGCTGGCTCTCAGGAAAAATCAGAAACTGTCTCTGCCTATTTTCCTCCTCTTTTCTGTA
Source organism: Micronycteris hirsuta (assembly GCA_004026765.1). NCBI lineage: Eukaryota > Metazoa > Chordata > Mammalia > Chiroptera > Phyllostomidae > Micronycteris > Micronycteris hirsuta. The sequence goes on along the minus strand of PVJI01004802.1, from coordinate 78,668 downwards.
TACCTCTCTCTCTTTATTTCCTCTTGAGAATATATTTCTCTGCATTTCCTTTTACGTATTGGGCTAGTGATAGCCACCTTATTGCTCCCAAGTTCATAATTCAGTTAAGACAACTATTCCAAGTAAATTGGAATTAATTATAGTTTTAAAATCAAGGGAGAGTATCTGATTTTTCCAATTTGAGTCCTACTAATGGTGGAGGTAAATGGTCTCACATGGTAGCAGACAAGTATTGGGTATGTTCCCACAGAAAATTATTGGTTCAGAAACCACTGAGGAGTCTACTATAGTGTGTCATGTTTCAAATAATTAGTCTCAAGTTATTTTTATTTTGTTGGGATTTAAAGATATTTATTTTTTTTTATTTATTTCACATTAATGCTAAGAAATTTGAAAAATGATAGAACTGTATTCCCTTCTGTTTTCCAAGATATAGTTAGTCCTCAATCTCTTCTCCTTTGCTCAAGATACTTCAATATGCTTTGGCAACAATTTTCAACTGCTGTGTCACAAGAATTAAAAAATGGGCAAAGATCCTGGATATACACTTCTCTAAAAATGACATACAGATGGCCAATAGACATATGAAAAGATGCTCAATCATCAGAAATATTCAAATTAAAACTACAATGAGATATCCCCTCACACATGTCACAGTGACTATCATCAATATATCAACAAACGCCAGGGCTACTGAGGATGTGGAGAAAGGGGAAACCTCACACACTGTTGGTGGGAATGCAGATGGTGCAGCCACTGTGGGAAGCAGTATGGGGTCACCTTAACAAATCAAAATGGAACTTCCACATGACCCAGAAATTCCACTTTTGGGAATATATCCGAAGGAACCCAAAACGCTAATTCGAAAGAATATAAGCACGCCTATATTCATTGCAATGTCATTTACAATAGCCATGGTTTGGAAGCAGCCCAAGTGTCCATCAGTAGAAGAGTGGATAAAACAACTATGGTACATTTACACAGTGGAATACTACTCAAACATAAAAAAGAAGAACACTTTTACCATTTGCGACAGCATGGATAGACCTGGAAAACATTATGCTAAGTGAAATAACCAGCCAAAGAAAGTCAAATACGATATGATTTCACTCATGTGTGGAATCTAATGAACAAACTGAACTAACAAGCAAAATAGAGACAGACTTACAGATAGAGAGCAGGCTGACAGCTCTGGAAGGGTGGTGGTTGGTAAGCAGAGGATTGAGCAAAAAAGAAAAAGGAATCATGGACGGGGAAAATAGTGTGGTGATTGCAGGGGAGGGAGGTGAGTGGAGGTGGGAGAAAGTATAAGGGGGATAAATGGTGATGGAAAATACAATAAAAATAAACTAATATAAAAAGAAAAAACATGCAATACCTTACTATTTAGTCAGGAGCAATAATCTCTTTTCCATTAGATTGTCAAATACAAAAAGAAGATTACAACAGCCAACACAACAATAGCCATCAGTGTGAATGAATCAAAAATATACCCAGTTTTTTCTCAGATTGGCAAGTTTGTGTGTGTGTGTGTGTGTATACATATACATATATTTGGTATGCCACAGAATTTTACTAATTAGTTTATGTGTGTAATGAGATGAATAATGTTACAAATCATTGAGCTATTGGTTGAAGAATTAAAAATAGAAAATGCCTACAAAAATTGAATTCATTTATATTTTATTTGGAGGAAACCCTACAAAAATATAGGTTTACGAGAGGCAAATCACTTCACTCAAAACAGAGGAAAGAAAATGGCAGAAAGTGACAGAAAAGAAAATGAGATCTATACAACATTTAATCAGGAATCTAGGGAGATTATCACTTTGGCTGCACTTGGAATTGTATACTAAGTGATGAGGCTCTGAAAGCAAGAACGAGGGACGAGAGACTCTTCTATGAACTGTTCTAATTTGCTTCCATCAGATAACACAGGATAAAACTTAGAGCTACAAGATTTAGCAGATGGAGAAGAGGTAAAGAGACACTAACACAACAGAAGACAAGGCTTTACTCCTTTTTTTGGAACCATGTAAACTTTCCAGATTCTTGTTTGAATGAAGTAGGATTGTTTGTTAACCTGTTAAGCTAATTTCTTATTAAATAATATTTTTACTGAAGCAGAGGATTGTACAAATGATTTTTAATGACTGACAGAACACAGAAAATTTGCAACTTGATGAATTTCACAAAATGAACACAAATGTGTGAAGACTTCAAATAAAGAAATCCAAATTTACCTATATCCTAAGGCTTCCCATGTACCTCCTTCTGGTTTTTATGTCCTTCTCTCCCACAGAGATAAGACCATCCTTACTTCTAACACGACTGATTAATGTTATCAGCTCTTTCTATCATAAAATACACAACCTGTTGTGTTTGGATTCATGCATTTGACATCATGTTTACAACATTCATCCATGATATGGCATGTGTCAGTATTGTGTTCATTTTCTTTGATATTTAGTATATCATTACATAACTGTAACAAATTTATTTATCTATTCTGTAAATAGTAGACATTTGATTTATTACTAGTTTTTGTACATCATCAATAACACCTTTTTTCACTCCTGAGACATGTGATTTATGCTTTTACTCTTTTTCTTGTCAGTTTTACCAGATGTTCCTCATTTTTCAATAAATCTTATTCCTTTTAAGTTTATATTTCATTAATTTCTGTTCTTATATTTATTACTTACCTTTTTCTATTTTCTTTGGTTTAATTTGAATGTTTATACATAATTTATTTTGATACAAGTTAAACTCATTAAAAATGTTTTTTCTTTAACTTTTTACCTGTATAAGCATAGATGGGTCTTGACTCCTCTCCAAATTCTACCCAAATTTTATATGTAGTATTTTTTATTTACTTTAGTTTAAAATAATTTTTATTATATACTGTGATTTCTTTCTTGACCCATAGGTTATTTAGAGATAAGTTACACACACATAGGGGCTATCCTGTTTATATTTATTATGGGACTATTTCATTTCTACTATGGCCAAAGAATATGCATTCATAGAGTTTAATTGTTTGAGAAAAACTGAGATAGGATTATGGCTGATGATATGACTAGTTTGATGTGTTTCATATATACTTGAAGATAATATGAACTCTTGTTATTAGATGCAATGTTATATATATAGTTTATATATATATATATATCTCAATAGGTAACCTATAAGATGTTAATTTTTCAAATATATCTCCACCTAAATTAATATTTTGCTTTACTTTTTCTTGCCTTACTGAGAGAGGTATGTTAAAATTCATTATTATAATTGAAAAATTTTCCAATTTTTCCTTTTTTGTCTATCTTTTGTTTTTATCTTTTGTTTATAAACTAGATACTGAATCATGTTTAAATAAAGAACCTTGGCTTATGAGTCTAATATAAATTATTAATTTGTTGCTTAATAGAAAATACAAAGACCTCATAAATTACATTTAACCTTCTGTCTTTTATATAATTTTTGTCAAAAATTTTAATTCTGCATATATTTATATTCCATTGTTTTATAATTATCTAGATTTATGTGTGAATTTACCTTTCCACAAATGTACTCAATTCTATGTTGCCCGCTCTGACGGTCAATTTTATGATTTTATTTGTCAAATTGACTGTACTGTAGGGTGTCCAAAAGTTTGGTCAAATATCATTTTAGGTTGTGTCTGTGAGGGTGTTTTTGGGTGAGAGTAACATTTGAATGGATAGACAATAAAGCAGATTGCTGTCCCTAATGTCAGTAACTAAGCGTTAATCAACTGAAGACCCCTGTAAAACAAAAAGTCTGAATAAGAGGGAACTCTTTCTACATAACTACCTTGAGCTGAATGTGGTCTTTTCCTATCTTTGGATTCAAAATGAAAGATGAGCTCTTGCTCCTCAAAGCCTGCTGGCTTTTTCACTTGACACCCTTGGCGTCCTTGGTTTGGACGAGAACTAGTAGAACTGCACCGCTGACTCTCTTGAGTTCCCAGTTTGCTGACTGAAAATCTTGGGACTCCTTACTCTCCATAGTTAATAATAAATCAATCTCAATCTCAATCAATCAAATTATCTATCTATACACAAGGTAGGGCAAATTAAGTTTATAGTTATTTGCATGGAAAATACTACAATAACAAATAAATAATAATACTAGAGTAAACTCAGTTTGGCACACTGACAACTGTAAACCTACTTTCCCCCTGCTTTTGCCCCACTTTTGTTTCTCTGCAGAGCTCGAACACAACCACCTAGCACACATTACTGGTATATGCACTCCCTTGGGTCACGTCCTCATTTATCTGCAGACTTGCCTCTGGCCAATGGGAACCCTCGACCTGGGGCATTTCTGCCCACTTCCCCATTCCCATCTTTGACCACCAGCCAACTGGCACACTGGTGCTAAACAACACACTTTGCTTCAAGGGGGGCCAGGCTGATATATAATTTGAAGATTACCCCAGTGAGATCAGGACAAATCTAGTTTTAACGGAGACTACATTCTTATATTGCCTTTTTTTTTTTTTTGCTACAGATTTACATTACTTTTGGCCCCTGTCTCATCCCCACTTTCCTCATTCTTCTTCTTCCAAGAGAATATTACAAATAAACAATTGAAAAAAATAACCGCTTCCTCCGAATCATCTTCTAAGAGCCTGAGAGAAGTGGTTCTAAGAAGCAGATTTCAGGAGCAAGTGGGGAGTCATAAATTTACCAGTAAGATGGAGATGAGAGCATCACCACCAGCTCTAGATGGAGTACTGATGGTCACAGGCATGATTATACCTATATAAAATCATGTGATTTCTCGTATTTTTACTGGTGGTGAGCTGGGATGAGATGCTGGTAGAATGAAATTCACCAACTGATTCAAGTCAGGCAACTGAGAGGTACGGAGGACATGCTATTTATAAGGACAGTGGAGTTGGAATGGCTGGCTCTTTGAAGAGAGAACATTACAGGTGCGGGTCTATCAGTCAACACCTTAAAGCAAGGTGGGAACATTCAGCAAGCTTTGTAGGCAGCGTTTAAACATACATTGTCTGTATGTCTATAGAACATAGTCAAAAACTACTAAAGGTTAAGCAGGAAACTAAATTTTATGACTGGCAGAAATACCAATAATGCTGAATTCTCAGTCTAAACAATTCTGGTATGTTGAATTCAGGACCCTCACAGAGAGAAAGTGGGACCGTTAGAGCTAGGATGGAGAAGTTTAGAGAGGCTCATTTGAGAGCCTTGAATGCCCAGATTCTCATAAATCCACTGAAACTAAATTGTTAATTTCTTACATCCCTAATTTACATAAATTTATATTTTAATGCTAGAATGTATACTTGATTCTATTTTACTGTTTTAACTTCTCTGCTACAGTTCTCCATTTTACCTCTATTTTCTTGAAAATATTAGTCACATTTATTTTAAATTTGTATTTGTCAAATCCAATAACTAATTTTTCTGAGGATCTTTTTCATTGTCTATTTACTTTCCCTCTTTTTGATCCTTTCATAGGTAATGAGTGAATGCTTGGCATTATGTATGAAAAAGTGCTGAGATAATAATACATTTTGTATTATCTTAACTTCCTCTATAGAGTACTTCTAGAAGGCCACTTGTCTACAAGCAGAATGTGTTAATATTGTATATGATTGACCTGATAGTAAGTGCCAGGAGCAAATAGCAAACAGGAATGTAAAACAAAAGTAATTTCATTCTTTTTTTAAATTTTTGCAGGAAGACCTATTAGTTCTTATAGAAAATATTTGCTCCCCGTTAGAAATGGAGTCTTGTGATAAAATGTAAGTTACACATAAAATAGCCATAGAAACAAAAAACAGTATTCCTTCCCCAAATGCATTTTAAGGAATTCATATTGTAGTAACTAAATACATTGAGTGTACGGACCAGGAGGTAAAGTGCAAGCAAGGAGAAAATGAAGCAAAATATGTTTGTTGGGGTAATTTTGATCAAGAGTTCAAGAGGAAGAGCTAACAAAGCTACAAAATAGCCTCTATAAAAACACATTAAAAGGGCTTTTGTAAACACATTCCTCATCACAATGGCAAAAAGAAGTCTGGCTGTGGACAAAGTGTATCTTGGGGTACAACGAAAATTACCAAACACCTAAACTAGTCATTGAAGGGTCTGGGAAGAACTATTAGAAGTGGATGATGGTGAAAAAAGTAATAATTTTGTGTTTTGCAATAGCAGTGGATAGCTGATAACCTCAATTCCGTGAAGAGTCTGTAGAGCCGTCAACACCACATGCAATCAGGGGCTGTGTGGGAAGTGACATGACACATTCATCTCAACAATGCAAGCAGATACAAAGTATAGGGTCCGTCGTTTGTCGCAGCAGGGAATGGAGTTGAAGGCAGTTCTGCCAAGCCTCACTCATTACAGTGATGATCACTCTGTCGAGATTAATCTAAAAACCATTTTTAAAGGATCCTATTTTTATAGTGAAGGGATTTGTTTTCTGTTTTCTGAAACCAAGAATATATGGTTGTTGGTTTTCTATGTACTTTTTGTTTTCACTTGATAATCCTAAGTCAAATGAGATAAAATAATAGCATTTTAAGAAAATATCTATGCATATGATAGAGCACACATATGGTCATAAACATCTAGTTTTATTATATATACATATGAATATTAACATATATGCATGGTATGAAGGTTACATATGTGTATATCTGTGTATGTATGTGTGGTCTTAAAATGCATAAGACATTTTCCCTCCCAAAAAGAAATTATTTATCCCCAAATATAAGAAATTGTATATAGATAAATCACTTCTCATCAGAAATCATAACTGAATATTATTCCTTTCTTGGTATAATTTTAACAGGCATGTCCAGCAACAGATGCTAATTAAGTGCCTCAAGCATAACTTACACTGTCCACTAAAATAAGGATAGAACTATCACTATGCACTTCAAACAGCAACTCTTTGTAAATTATGCCACATCATTGCCGTTTTTCAAATATATTGTAATAGTTAAATCTATGAGAATTCTAATGTAACAGAGATGGTAACTTGGAAAAGTGAAATGCACAACTTGTAAAAGTGAAATGCAGAGCCCCTGATAGGATGCCCAACTCCATCCAATTTTCCCAGGATGTTCTCAATGTTGGTGCTGAAAACCCCACATCAGAGAAATTCAGTCTCAAACCGCCATGGTTTGCCACCCTTCTAGAAATCGTGGGAAACACAGTGAAGAAAGCTCCTGCCTTTAAGAACTTTGCATTTACATTTTTACAAACAGATGACAAAATATAATTGAATATATAAACTACCAAGTATAAACAAGGAATATATGAAGTAAAAAAGAATGAAACTTACTTGAGATTTTGGTAGTAGCTAAGGGAATGTGACTCTGGCTGAGATTAAGAAAAGAAACAAATAATAACTCAATTTCAATGAAATGCTTACATTAGGGCCCCAAGTCAGCCTCAGAAAAAATTCAAGCTCCCCATGTTCTAGTCCCAGAATTGTCAATACTTAGCTGTGACCCTAAATAAGCCACTTAATTTGTGTGAGCTTGAATTTCTTTACCTGCCAGTTAAGAAAGATGGACAATTTGATCTCTGTGGCTCCAACTAAGTCTAAAATTCTAGAACAGATCCTTTACAATCAAAATTTAAATTCTTCCTAGTTTATTCTCAACATAGTAAACATCATGTCATCTATTTTTGTCCAGGTAAGACATAGAAAATAACTGGTCTTTTGGCTTTTGAACAATGTTATTAATCTTTCGTCAGAAGTATAAAGTAAACAAAAATTTATTGTTGTGTCACATTTAACCTGCTGGGAAGAGATAGCAGCTAGTAATGGACCTGTTAACAGCAAAATACATTTTTTCTAAAGTTTGCCTTCTGTGTGAAGCCGATGAGCGATTTTGCGCTAGACCATTTCCTCCTCATGACGTCTTAAAAAGACTGTCCACTTGCTGGGCAATCATTTAGAAAGCTGAGTGAAGTTTGTAGTTTTATATCCCTTGTGGCATTTATAAAGGGGAAAAAGAGTTTCTCAATGGTGGAATATTTAAAACCATTTAAAGTGCAGTCATCATAAGCAATTACCTCCCTGGTGACTGCTCTTCTAAGGCTCTTTTCACTGCACAGACTTTTTAAGCCCAAGCTCCTTGGGATCCAATGGTCTGATTTGGAAACCAGCTCTGACTTATTACAACAGTGTGACACTGTGGATAAAAGGGTAACTGCCCTCTTTTACAAAACAGAGAACATGATTTTCACATATTGTAAAATTATTTGAATGTTGCATGTGATAATACAGATAAAGTGTTCAGTATAGTACTTGAAGTCTACTAACAAATAAATGTTTGTTGGAACCATGACTATTTCCAAACTCAGAACCTTCCCGTGGAACGGGAGAATGATAAAGCAGTGGCTCACAAGGTGACATTACTGAACAGTCTTGTAGTGCACTCAAGCCTCTTTTCTGTATAACGACAGGGTGCTTACAGATGTGCTAAATTTCACGGCGATAAACAGGTTAGACCTTGGCTTTCAGTTCTTTGAGATCATAGCTGTCTTTTTAAAATGTGGCATAGATGCATGTAATGAAGTAATTGTCTTCAACTGAAAGTGAATATAGCAAGTATTAAGTGGACATTGGAACCATGAAATATGTGGACATTGACATGTGTTTAATCTAAATAGTTAACATGAATTATAAAATAGGGTTTTACCATTTTTAGGGAAAAATGACTGTCACGGATTGTAGATAAAATCAGTTACTTTTCTCTTTGTTGTTTTGTTTTAATTATGAAAACAAAAAAATATTCACACTTTCCTGAAAAGAAAAATATTTTACACGGAAGGAAACAGTTGATTGGAAACATGAAATAGTCTTTACAACCCAAGCTCCAGATCAATGGCTTGAAATGTATAAGACCTATGCCTTATCTAAGGCTGAAAATTATTTTTGATAGACACAAATAAAGATTAAACACACATAAATGACTCATGAAATTTCTTTAACAGTAAAAAGTAGAATGCATTCAAACTGCTTTATGTTTTATTTTTGCATACAGACATGTAGAGAAGAAAGTGAAATTTTAAAGACATCCTTTTATTTTTTGATTCAGCAAGAAATCAGTGAGTAGTGATGGGCCACACAGTCCAGGTCAGTAAAAAATGCTAAAACCTGAAGTATGAATTTCTGACAGTTTTCCCACCCGAGCTTTAGTTTCTTTAGAGGCACTTGCATATGGTAAACGTAGTCTGTGGGGAGAGCCCATCTGACGACCCTGGTGTTCTGATGACGTACAGTCTTCTTGCCTTAACCTCAGGAGGACAGAATCAACTTCTGTGAAGAAATAATGGGTCCAATGTTAGAGCCACAAACCAGAAATTAGCTGAACTAGACGTGGTGCAGAAATAGGGTCGAGAGGGCAAAAAGTCCAGGTCAGGGCATGGCTGAGTGGGGAAAAGAACGAAAGCCCAAACTATTGCCTGAAAAATATAACAGAGGCTAAAGAACACTTTTGAGATTTTTCAGGGTTGCTAGCTCAGCTTTTTCTAGTAGGAAATAATCACAGCCCTGACAGGTTGTTTATTTATTCTTTTTTAAATTATTGGAGTAGCATTGGTTAATAAAATTATATAGGTTTCAGATGTACAATTCTATAATACATCATCTGTGTATGGCTATATTGTTTGTTCACCCCCCAAGTCAAGTCTTTTTCCATCACCCTTTATCACCCCTTCTCCCTTTTTACCTCCACCCACCCCCTTTCCTTCTGGTAATCACCATACTGTTGTCTGTATCTATGAGTTTTCAATTTTTTTGGCTTAATCTCTTTACCTTTTTCACCCAGACCCCTAAACCTCCTCTTATCTGAATGCTGTCAGTCTCATATCTGTATTTATGAGTCTGTTTATATTTTGTTGTTTAATTTATTTTATTAATTAGATTCTACATATAAGTGAAATCATGTGGCATTCATCTTTCCCTGACTGGCTTATTGTACTTAGCATAATACTTTCCAAGTCTATCCATGCTCTGATAAGTGATTCATATCAAAAATTTATAAGGAACTCATACAACTCAACATCAAAAAATCTAATTAAAAAATGAGCAAAGGACTAAATATACACTTCCCCAAAGAGGACATACAGATGGCCGATAGACATATGAAAAGATGCTCAGTGTCACTAGTCATCAGAGATGCAAATTAAAACCACAATGAAATACCACCTCATAGATGTCAGAATGGCTGCCGTCAGTAAATCAACAAACAAGTGTTGGTGAGGATGTGGAGAAAAGGGAACCCTAGTGCACTGTTGGTGGGAATGCAGATTGGTGCAGCCACTATTGAAAATGGTATGGAGTTTCCTCAAAAAATTAAAAATGAAACTGGCTTATGACCAAGCAGACTACAGGGAATCATGCACCTTGAACAAGTGGGGTTTATCAGTGGGAGGGAAGATGAATCAATGTATTCAAATTAATGCACGTGACACACTACTTTAACATAATAAAAATAATATGACTAAATAGAGTAGAAAAGACATTGGACAAAATTCAGAATTCTCTCATGATAACAACTCTCAGATTGCGTGGAGAGAGAACATGGAGCCATGTATGATGAGCTCACTGTGAACATCATGGAAAGCTAAATGCCTTTTCTCTAACATCAGGAACAAGACAAGATACCCTTTTTCACCACTTTTATTAGGAAGTCCTAGCCAGAGCAAGTAGGCAATTAAAAGAAAAGAACATCAAAAAAGTTATTCAACTCAGAAAGAAGTAATTCATCTCTGTTTGCAAGGACATAATCTTGTATGTAGATAACCTTAAAGATTGCACAAAAACTGTTAGAATTCAATAAAGTCTCAGGGTGCAAAATCAACATACCTAATCAGTTGCATGACTATACACAAAAATGAACTATCTGAAATAAAAATGAAGAAAGCAATCCCATCAATACTTAACAAAATTTCACCAAAGACATAAAAAATATACTGAAAACAATAAAATATTGATGAAATAAGGTGAAATTATACAAATAGAAGGAAATATTCTTGGATTTGAAGAATGAATATTATTAAAATTCCATACTACCTAAGTTGATCTACAGATCCAATGCAATACCTATAAAAAATTTCAAAGGCATTTTTGGCAGAAAAAGGAAAAAGATGATAATATTTGTGTGGAATCTCAAAAAACACCATATGGCCAAAATAATTTTGAGAAAGAAGAGCAAAACTTCAGGCATTATACTTTCTGATTTCCAATTCTATTACAAAGCTATATTAATTGAAACAACATACTACTGGCACAAAGCCAGACACACAGGCCAGCAGAACAGAATAGAGAACCCCAAAATCAAGCCACACATATACAGTCTACTACTCTTTGACAAGGGCAGCTAAACCACACCGTGAGATAAAGACAGTCTCTTTAATAAAAGGTAATGGATAATTGGATAGCCATGTGCAAAGAAATGAAATTGGATACCTATTTTATATCGCTTAGAGAAATGAACTTGAAATGAATTAAAAACTTAAATTTAAGACCTGAAGCCATAAAACTCCTAGAAGAAAATAAAGAAAAAAACTCCTTGACACTGGTGTTATTAATGACTTTTTAGATATGACTCCAAAAGCAAAGGCAACAAAAATAACAATAAACAGTTAAGATTACATCAAACTAGAAAAGCTTTTGTGGAGCAAAGGAAGCAATTAATAAAATGAAATGACATTCTATGAAATTGGAAAAAATATTTGCAAACTATATATCTGGTGAGTTACTGTCTAAAATATACTAGGAATTCATACAAATCAATAAAGAGTAAAAAAATTAAAAAATGGGTAAAGGACCTGAATAGAAATTTTTACAAAGAAAATATACAAAAGGCCAACAGATACGCAAAAAGATACTCATTCTCATTACTCATTAGGAAAATGCAAGTCAAAACCATAATATACATCACCTTATCAGTTAGGATGACTACTATCAAAAATCAAGAGATTAAATTTTGGTGAGCAACTGGAGGAAATGAAACCCTTGTAAACACTGGATGGGCATGAAGTTGGTACAGCCATTATCAAAACAATATGGAGGTTCATCTAAAAAGTAAAACTGCCACATGCTCCAGTAACCCCACTTCTAGGCACACATCTGAAGGAACCAAATTAGTGTCTTACAGAGATATCCTTACTGCTGTGTTCATTGCAGTTTCTTAACAACAGCCAAGATATGGAAACAATCAAAGTGTCCATCTGTGGACAAACAGATAAAGAAAATGTAGATATTATACAATGGAATATTATTCGGTTGTTAAAAAGGAAACCTTGCCATTTGCAACCACACAGATGAAGCTGGAGGACATTATGCTAGGTGAAACAAACTAGGTAGAGAAATACGATACTATGTAATGTCACTCATATATGGAAATGTTAAATGTTACTCATATATGGAAACAGAGTAACATGGTGGTTACCAAGGCTGGAGGGAAGCGGAAATGGAGAGAAGTCAGACAAAGGTACAAATTTTCAAGTTATAAGTTTTGAGAATCTAAAGTACAGTATGATGGCAACAGTAAATCATACTGTAGTGTATAGTTAAAATTTGCTATGAAAGGAAACATTAAGCATTTTTTCTCACTCCGATAATAACGTAACTATGTGAAGTGATATATGTGTTAACTAACTTAATAGTGGCAATCATTTCACAATATATATGCATATCATTGCACACATTAATATTGCAATTTTATTTTTAAATAATACCTCAATATTTTTAAAATTTGATTTAAAATAATGAGTCAAATAATTAAAAAATGATTAAACACTTTTTTTTTTCATTTTTTCCAAATTTCATAAGTTATTTTACATTTGCTATTAAGTGGGGGAAAATATTCTCCTTATTGGTTTTATGGAATATCTGACTAGCAGGATCTATTATTTTAATAAGAGGACGTTTGATGTATGTCAAGATGTCCACAGACATGTGGTCTACTCCATGAGGTCTTGATATTTACTCCTGTCCAAAACGCCCAAGGAGACATTTGTCCTGCATAGTTAATACAAACAAACCCCACTCCTCGTGAAACTCAAAACCTGACCCGTCTACCTAGCCCCTTGTGAAACTACCAGGGAGACTACTAAAGCAAGAAGGGTTATTATTGGCAATATAGCTGCAACACAATTATTGGACCAGTGAAACATGATGATATTTTTGATGTACTAATTCTGTAAAATGAAAGTATAAATAAACATCATGTTCTACTGGAACCCAGGGATGTTTTTTAAGCAAATATCAAGGGCCTTTTGGTATGGATCAGATGGCTCCATGAAAGTATTATCGGACGCGTCCAAATATCCCCTAGTGTTTGTTTTAGCTAAAATTCTCCACTAACATTCAGACAGCGTTGTCAAATAAAACTCATACAAATTAAAGACTCTAATGACACCAAACATCAAGTGTTGTGATCATTTCAAGATTAAAGACAATCAAGAGGGATGGAAGAAGCAGAAAGGGGCCTGGACAGGGAGGGCACTTCCTGCGTTTCTGCACTGGCCCCGCACTTCTCGCCCACAGGGACTCGTGTGGCACCCAAGTCAGAGACTGTGAGGTCATCTGACATGGCATGGAGGGTTCGAGATTTCAAACAGCTCCATTTTATACCTCACAGAGTTTTATGAGTAATCTTTGCAGTGGTATCTTGATTAGTTTATTCTGAAGGTTAGTTTAATCATTCAGAGTTCAATTGGACAGGATATTTAGCATATTTAGTGTAGGTCTTCTTAGGGACATGCCCCAGCAAAGGGAGTAAGTTGAACATAGATCAGCTCTTTGGAGTCCTTCCTGTCCATGTTTATTCGGTGATCAAATCATCAAACTTGAAATAGAACCCATAATGGGATAGTATATTGGATAATCTATTGTGAAATCTGCTAAAATGAAGGCAAAAAGTAGCCTGCTTTAAGTTTACAATAAACTCTCTTACCTATAGCCCTCGTAATACTCTCTCTTTTTACCTAGAAAACAACATAAGTAGATAGAGAGTCTAAAAAACTATACAGGAAACAGTTTTAGAAGAAAAGAAAAATACAGGCATAAATAATAATTACAGATGGCTCTGGTAATCAACCAAAAATCATAATGGTGATAATCAAAGTCTTCGACAGTTTGACTGCTTTGACAGGAGTGTGTAGTATGCCAAGAACATTTCTTAAAGGGTAATGTGGTGTGGAAAGAATTGCTTCTCCTTTCATAAGCAAGAAAAAAAAAAGCTGCATTTTATCTTTAATCCCAGAAATCTGCTTAGGAGGAGCCAATTGATAAGATCTGGTAAGAATTTGCAAAGTATTTTAATAAAACTTTTCCCAATTTTGTCATTCTCATTATCATCTAGAGTTGAATTTGAGGGCTATTTACAAAACCAACTAAATTGAAATAGCATTTGTGTTTACAGTCTTTTTAAAATAGGATGTGTGAAATTCAGTCTTTCTATGACTGCTTGTTTTTTGACCTTAATAACTACAGCAGCTAAGCATTTAATGAATAGTATATGATATAATAGTTTTAACTTCTTTTTTGCTTATCTTAAAAGGACATACTCTAAATTCTGATGTACCTTTTAACTTAAATATAAAATAGGAATTTTGTACTAAAATTTGAAGAAAGTAGTATGGATCACCCTCAGTAGAGTAAAATTAGACTATTATTTTTATAATTTTACTTCATAATTTTATCAACTTATTCCTTTGATTTTTATTCTACTACTGAATTGGCTTTTCACTGCAGATAAAAATAAAAATAACACACAACAGGATAGTATATGTTGTTGAATAGAAATACATTTCTGAAACATATTTGTTTATATCTGGGTATTGATATCTAAGGAGACATGCAGATTTTTCTTCTAATATGGCCTATTATTTCTAGTAAAAGTGTGTTTCCTTCCATGTAGCATGGAATAAAAAGCTGCATGTTCGTAAAGCCTTTTCAGATTGCCTACGTGAACTAATGATAAAATCAGAAACTATTTAGTTCCACTGTGTCAGAGTTGCTACATTAAATTTTTCTATTACCTCTTTTTATAGCACCAGAAGTTTTCAAACTTGAGTACTGGTTGGTTCTTTCTTACAAGAAAGTAATTAAGGACATCCAGTGAAAGTAAACGTATTTTATTAAGATGACGATTCTATAAATAGAGTGTCAACATAACTCCTTGTGTTTATAGTTCCTTTAGTTATAAAAAGTAGAAAAAATTACAAATTATTTATAAGTATCAAAAATCAAATGAACAAGAATAATAAAAGTGACTGATCATATTGTTTTCTTAAAACCAGCAATTAAATTTTATGTTTACTCATTTCTTACATTTTGACTTCAATAATAATCAGGAAAAACAATGTATTTTGAAAGGGAATGGTGTACGAGTATGGCATTCATATCAAAACTTTGTTTTTATCTTACATAACCATATCACATACAATACTAAAAAATCCCACAAATATTAATTTTAATGTGCCACTGTTGTTATTGACATTCTGATTAGTATAAAGATGAGTTCAGTAGTGTTGCATTATGAAAATATGCCCAGTGCACACTATATCTATTAGTAGAAATGAAAACAGATAACATGATTTTTTTTTTTAGTTTGGACTTGAAAAGTTTATGCTCATATAAAACTTTAATATTATTCTGGATTCTGTTTCATGGTCCTTTTGAGTTAGGAATGCCTGGATACCATGTGCCCTTTAATGACTCAAATATCTTCTCTGTTTCTGTATTTGAATTTCTGAAAAACATTTTCCATACAGTACAGTTATGATGTCACCTAGAGTACACTGTAATTAAATGTGCTAGAACATACTTTCTTTGGGGTTGTCATCATAATGCAATGCTACAGAACATGCGGTTTTTCTTTTGCAGGTGGCATGTAAATCTAACCTAGAGGAAATTTGTATTTCACTGTGATACCTCAAGAATAGATAAAAAAATTGATAGCTAATTGTGAAAAGACATATTAGGACAATTTTATGTACTATCTGAAAAATACAAATTCTTTTGTTATTTTAACTTTTCAAATATTTATATCAGTCATCTACCTTTATGATATTTAGCACTTCAGAATGGTAGAATTTCCCCTCTGCTTAAATGTCCTACGTGATCTCTCATAAGTCTGCTATGAAAGTGACATCCAACTAGATAATGTCTTCACACTGGTGCTTAAACATAGAATAAGGATGCTTGGAGCAGTCCCGGTGGCAGTGAGACCGCATTATGTAACATGTTAACACTAAATTCTGTTCAAAATAATAGAGAAATGAGAAACGGAATGTTGCCTTTGCATTCAACTAGCATCACCTTGAGTCTGTAGCCTAGTGTTGCAGCTGTTCCAACAACACTGGGTGGGTGTTTCAGTGATGCCACTTGGAACCGTTGTGACCTTGAGGAATTTCCTTAATCAACTGGAGACTCAATTTATTCACACATGAAATATGATAGTACTGCCTATGTAATATGATTATTTTGAAAACGAAAATGGTTAATAACTATATCTACTTAACACAGGGTTCTACAGAGCCCAGAATAGGCATTTATTAAAAGTGTTATGCTATTATTAGAATTAGAATTTTTGTTCAGTCTTCTAGGACAAATTAGTATCCATTCTTTTCTTTGGTTAATGGGGAGGGGGAGATAAAAGTGGGAAAAATAGACCTGCTTTATCACATTTATATAAATAACTTTCATAACAATTTTGTGCAGTTATTTGTTTAGATCCAGGGAGTAATTTTCCCAAGGAGGCGATCTATACAACAAGCTCACAGAATTCTGCTTAGGCCATAATGTGGTTGAAATTATGCATAATTGTAGTGAAAAATAGTAGGAAAATATAATTACAGTTATAATACTATCAATTAAACAAAACAAAAAATAAAATAAAAACGAATTCTTTCAAATGAATTTTTGGGTTCATTAAAATATTTCATTAAAAGATGAAGGAATGAACACCCAAATTTTTATGAAGAAATTCTAAGGGCACTTTATGGCATTTTCAGAGCTTTTAGAGGGATTATCTTACTCATTAAAGCTAATTTGACTTTATTTTGCTTTGTTTTTTCTTTCTACTTTTCTACTTCAAATGTAATTAAGACATAAATAAGAGAACAAAAAGAAAGTGAATATAGAGAAAACACCTTCCTGATATTGGAAGAGATATAGAGTTCAGAACAGCAGAGAGAAAAAAGGCAGGTTTATTGAAGAGTAGAGTAGATTTTTATTGGGAAAGAAAAGGAGAAAGAGAGAAAGACTGAAAGAAAGAAAGGAAGAAGTGCAAAGGAAAAATGGAAAAGGAATAAAATTTGTTGAACAATTACATACAATGTGAGATATGGGAAAAATAAAGAAAATTAATCCATATCAAAAGGATCTGATTGTAATATGAAGCAACCTGCTGCCAGGGTGATTAATATCTTATAATTTCTAAAAATGTACAATAATTCTGATTCCATGAAAATATGAACACACCAGAAATTAATGACTTTTCTTAGATACATCACAGAAATGCGCTCACAGGGCAAACTGCTGCACAGAGGTCTGGATCCAGGAGAATACGAAGAATCTCAGCCTGGGAGCAGAAGCGTTGGAATCACACGCTGGTAGGAACACTTATGCTGTACTTTTGACAAAATACTGGAGACAGTGAAAAACTCTGGGGTCTTCCTAGGTATAGGGGTCACGTAAACTTGTGGGTTTACCTACCGGAAACTCGCTGGGTTCCCAATGTAACTATCCTTCAAAAATCCTGTTTCCTGTTTTGGACAGGTGAGTGGTGGAATGCAAACATTTAAAGATATATTAAGAACATTCTGTGTAACAAAGTTTTGGTCTATAAGCAAAACTAACTTTACAGAGCCTTATTTAACAGGAAAAGGGAATATTAGCCATCTTCATCTGATCTAGCCTTTCCATCCCACCTAAAATGAGGGAGGAAAAGCTAAGAAACACTTGGCACAGTTGCATACATTTAAACCTAAGAGAATGAGATTTAATCATGAGATTATAGAGCAATTACTCTCTCCCACAGCTTACCACATCAACAGAATTCCAATAACTGGATTTTAACAGAAATAGCTGCACTATAGACAAAGGTTAAGAAAAGGTTCCTAGAGAAACCAAAAGTCAACAGGGAGAAAAAAAATCCAGGGACACGGCAGGAAACAGAGGCCTCTGTCATGCACAACTGTCGCCAATCCTGGACCCAGTCAAGTCTCTGTCCAGCATCCACCATGAAACCTCGACTAAAGCCTGCTGGCCATGGACCTTATCACCCAGTATGTCATGTCCAACTATAACAGATAAAATAAATAAATAAATAAAAAATTTTAAAGACAATAAAACCGCAATCTGAATAGAAAAATCAAGCATCAGAATCAGACTCAGTTATGACACAGGTTTGGAATCACCAGTAGATAGAAAATGCAGTGAATATATTTGCTATGTCAAAGGCTCAAATGGAAAATGTAGACAACATGCAAAACAGATGATTCCTGTAAGCAGAGAGGAGAAAATGCTAAGATAAATTATGAAAGAAACAGAAATCAACAATACTTAATGAAATGAAAAATGCCTTTGGTGGGCTCATCAGTAGACCGAACACAGAAGAGAAAGAATCTAGGATCTTGAAGATAAGGAAATTAATATTTCCAAACTGAAATGTGAACAACTGGAAAAGAAATCTTTCTTTTCACAAGTGGCCTGATGGTGTATGTACAAAATTGCAAAGAAACATACAACCAAATAATTTGTGGAACTAATGCAATTATACTGAGGTCACAAGAAATAGACTTAATACACATAAATCAGCTGCTTTCCTTTATATCAGTAATGACTCATTTGAGTTTGAAATAAAAACACCATGCCATTTACATTAGCCTCACAAAATTAAATTAAATACTTAACTATAACTTTAACAAAATATATACAGAAATATATATATATATACACACACACATATATATATATATATATATTTAGAAAAATGCATATCTTATATGAAGGAATTCAAGGAAAAATTAAATAAAGATATCTAATGTTTATGGATTAAAAGGCTGAACATTGATAAGATGTCAAGTATTCTATTTTGATCAAATGCAATCTTCATAAACTGGAGCTATATGGAGTTCAGCAAGCTGATTTTAAAGTGGATGTGGAAAGTCAAAGACCCAGAATATTTAACACATTGAAGAAGTAAAAAGTTGGAAGACTGGCATTACCCAATTCTAGACTTACTAGAAACCTACAGTGATCCAGACAGAGAACTACTGGTAAAGGAATAGACACATGGAGATAACTGGAACTCAGTAAAGAGCCCGCATATCTATATACACACAGATATAGTCAATGAGTCTTTTACTAAGAAACAAAAGTAATTCAATGAGGAAAAAGCATCTTTTAAAAAAAAACAGCACCAAAAGAATTGGATAGCCATACGCAAAAAAACAAAAAAAAAACACAAGAATTCTACAAAAACCTTGATGCTTTTTACTAAAGACCTACATGTAAAAGTATACAACTAGAACAACTGTAGAAAATAATCAAGGTGGGCTTGGGGTCAACAATGAAATTTTTTAAATTGTTATTGAATTCAATGGAGTGACATTGGTTAATACAAGTATATAACGTTTGAGTGTACAGTTCCATAATGCAGTCTGTATATTGTGTCATGTGTTCACCTCCCAAAGACAAGTCTTTTGTAGCCGCTTACTCTGCTTTACCCTCTTCTATCTCCCTTTAACCCCATCTCCCTCTGCAATATTTTTTCTGAAATATCTCTTCAGGCAGGAGAAACAAAAGAAAAATAAACAGGTGGGACTACATCAAACTAAAAAAGTATTTTTTATAGCAAAGGAAACTATCAACAAAATGCAAAAACAACACACTGAATGGGAGAACATATTCACCAATGATACATCGATATATAAAGAGTTTACACAAGTCAACACCAAAAAACAAGCAATTCAATTAGAAAATGGGCATAGGGCCTGAATAGACACTTCTCCAAAGACACACAGATGGCCCATAGATGCATGAAAAGATGCTCAGTATCACTAATCATCAAAGAAATGCAAAATCAAACTGCAAAATCACCTCACACCTGTGAGATTGGCTATGATCAATAAATCAACAAACAAGTGCTGGAGGGGATGTGGAGAAAGGGAACCCTTCTGCACTATTGGTGGGAATGCAGACTGGTGCAGCCACTGTGGAAAGCGGTGTGGGGTTACCACATCAAGTTAAAAATAGAACCACTTTATGACTCAATGAATCCTCTTCTGGGAATACGGTACATATAAAAAAGCCCCAAACATTGATTCAAAAGAATCTATGCACCATGTGTAGTGGTTAAAAATCAAAGCCCCCCCCCTTCGAGTGTTGTGGGGTCACAGCCCCACATAGGCTCCCAGACTGAGGTCGCCGTGCCAGAAGGAGAAGTCCCCATAGCTTCTGCCTGTGAAAGTGAGCAGGGACTATTGCTGAGTGAGGCAGAAGGCTTCTTGAGTCCCAGGCATTCTTTTTAAATAGCCCCACACCCACCGTGGACTTGTTCACTGGTGGACTCACTTGTTCTTAGCTTTCACGCTGGGCAGCAGCCTAAAAAACATCAGGGACATCTGAGGAGCAACTGAATTGTTGCCTTTAGACCAAAGGCGGGAGGGGCAGCTTTCTCCCACATGGAAGTGCTAACAGAAGCAATTTTTTTCTGTATTGAGTCCTCTCTCCATCAAGCCTGCAGGTTCTGGTGGGAGCCAAGTCTGCATTAACCTGGCTAACACTGCTCATCCTGCCATGGTGATTCTCTGATACCCCACCCCACCCAATAGGCAGGCCTACCCAAGACATCCCCAGTGGTTTTTCCATACAAATAGCCTAACTTGGATCATACCCAGACTTTCCTAAAATCTCTCAAAGTACTACAAACCCCAAATACAGAATCTGGCCTTAGCATGCTCTACGACACTGGTTAACCGGCCACAAGATCAATGTTATTGGCAGCCAGACTTGGCTCACAACTTATCCTTCTCCAGATACCTCTAAGTCAAGGAAAAGTGGCAAGCATGTGCAGATCATTTTGTACCTCATACAAAGTGGCCCTGGGCTGGTCATAGGCAGTAGTTGACCTTTGCCTCCATCAGAGCCCCTCCCAAGAGACCCCAGAAAATTACACCCAGTGGCCAGCTTCAGACCACACCAGACGACCACCCAACCATGTCCCCAAATGACACACCCAATGCACTAACTTGGCAGGTACCAGAGCATTGCTAAGGGAAGTCCTGCTCCATGGAGTCAGCCCCTGCACAGCAGCTCCTCCACTGTAGTGACAACCAGTCACCACAGGCAGTCATCACAATCAGTCAGCCCCAAAACCAATCCCTCCCGCTGACGTGACAACAGAAATCAAGGCTCAACTACAACAGAAGTTCACATACAACACACGCAAGTGATGCACCTGAAATAGCCGTTTCAGGTGACTGGAAAGACTGCACCACTGGGCCCCACAGGACACCCACTACATAAGGCCCCTTTAACAAGACCAGCTCAACCTAATACATAAAAACAAACACAGGCAGGCAGCCATAAGGAGGAGACAAGGAAATATGTCTCAAATGAAAGAACAGAACAAAACTCCAGAAAAATAGCTAAACAAAATGGAGACTAGCAATGTACCAGAAGCAGAGTTGAAAACACCTTTATAAGGATGCTCATTGAACTTAAGAAAGAGTAAATGAACACAGTGGAAATTTTAACAAAGAGATCCAAAACATAAAAAGGGAGATAGAAACCTAAAAGAAAGCTGGTAATAACTAAAAAAAATACAGTAACTGAAATGAATACACTGAAGGGAATCAACAGTAGATTAGATGAGGCAGAAAATCAAATAAGTGATTTGGTAGATAAATAGCAGAAAACACCCAATCAGAATTTCAAAAAAGAACAAAGGGACAAAAGAAACGCAGCTAGTTTAAGGAGCCTTTGAGACAACATTAAGCGTACCAACTTTTGCATCAGAGGGCTACCAGAAGGAGAAGAGAGAGAACAAGGAAATGAAATTATATTTGAAGAAATAATGATGTAAAATTCCCCTAATCTGATGAATGAAATGGACGCACAAGTCCAGGAAGCACAGAGTCCTAAACAAGATGAACCTAAAGGGATCCACCCCAAGACACATCAAAATGAGTATGCCAAAGGTTAAAGGCAAGAGAGAATGCATTTTTTATTGTTGTTCAGTTACACCTGTCCTGCTGATTTCCTGTTGCTCTCCCCTGCCTCATCCCTCCCTCTAGGCTGACAGTCGATTGCCCTCAATTGAAGAAAGATTCTTAAAAGTAGCAAGAGAGAGCCACCTACAAGGGAGCTCCTCTAAACTGTCAGCTAATTTCTCAACAGAAACATTTCAGGCCAAAAAGGATCAGCAAGAAAAATTCCAAGTAATGAAAAGCAAAGACTTATGACTAAAATTACTCTACCCAGCAACACTATAATTTAGAATCAAAGGAGATAGAAAGAGCTTCCCAGACAAGAAATACTTAAAGGATTTCATCAGCACCAATCTAGTATTACAAGAAATGTTAATGGGACTATTTTAAAAAATAAAAAAATCAGAAATATAAATAATAAAATAGCAATGACTACATATCTATCAATAATAACTTTAGCCCTGGCTGGTGTGGCTCAGTGGATTGAGCGTGGGCTGGGAACCAAAGGGTCCCGATTCGATTCCCAGTCAGGGCACATGCCTGGGTTGCAGGCCAGGTCCCCATGAGGGCCATGTGAGAGGCAACCATACATTGCTGTTTCTCTCCTTCTCTGTTTCCCTCCCTTCTCCTCTCTCTAAAAATAAATAAATAAAATCTTTAAAAAATAATAATAACTTTAATGTAAATTGATTAAATGCTCCAATCAGTGTGGCTGGATGGATAAGAAAACAATGCTGCCAACAATAGACTTCAGATTGAAAGACACACAGACTGAATATAAAGGGATTTTAAAAAGGGATTTTATTAAAATGGTGGATACCAAAAAAAAAAAAAAAAGCTGGGGAGCAAAACGTATACCAGATAAAGCTGACTTTAAAACAAAGGCTATAACAAGAGACAAAGAAGAACCCAGCATTTCTAGTTTTGGGTAGTTATCCAAAGAAACCCAAAATAGTACTTCAAAATGACATTTGCATTCCTGTATTTATTGCAGCATTATTTACAATAGCTAAGATATGGAAGCAGTCTAAGTGTCCATCAATAGACAAGTGGAGGAAGGAGAGGTGGCACATAGGTATGTATTCTCAGCCATGAAAGAGAATAAATCTTGCCCTCTGCAAAAACTTGGATGGACCTGGAGAGTATTATGCTAAGTGAAATAAATCAAACAGAGAAAGATAAGTACTGTATTATTTCATTTATATGTGGAATGTACAAAAACAAAACAAATAAATTCATAGGTACAGAGAACATTTTGATGATGAAAAGTTGAAAGGTGGGTTAAGGGGATAAGTAAACAAGGGAAAGGAATTAAGATGTACAAATTGCCAGTTATGAAAGCAGTGACAGGGAGGTAAATTATAACTTCAGGAACGTGGTCACTAATATTGTAATAACTATATGTGGTGCAAGGTGGGTACTAGACTTGTCAGGGTGATCATTTAATAAATTACATAAATGTCACTATACATAAATATTACACCATATTGTATATCCAAAAACAATGGAATATTGCATGTCAGCTATAATTTAAAAATACCAAATTATTAAAAAAAACAAAATAAGCAATAATTGGGTGAAGGGTGTATTATTCCAGAATTAAAGATAGGCGGGTAGTTGACCCTTGAGCAACGCAGGTTGGAAGTCTGCTAGTCTACTCAGATGCGGGTTTGTTCAGTGAACATGCTTCTAACCAGTAAATGTAACATGTCTCTATTAATGCAGAGAAGATAACTTTTTAACAAACTTCAATGTCAGTGACTTTATTGTCAGATGTGGAAATAATAGAAAAGTGTTTTCTATTATTCTTATAGAAAATAATTCTATAAGACACATGACTCTTATAATTCTATAAGGATACATGATATTTATTATCAGAAAAATATACAGATATTAACGTTCAAAATTTCTTAGAACACAATGGCTCATTTTCCAGTAAACCTATGTGTGTACGTTCACACACAGACAGAGAATAAAGTGCAGAAGTGATTAAATAAAGAAAAATAAAAAATCTATTAATGATAATAACAGAAGAAGACACATAAAAGTTAAATTCTGGAAGTAAACGCACCATCAATTCTTTCATTGCACAAGTATTTATTAAGCGGCTTCTATATACCAAACTCTTATCTAGACCATAAAGCTATAGTGGTGAATGAGACAGAGAAGGACTTTAGTTCATGGATTAAATGATTCCAGAAGGAGACAAGAGAGAAAAAACAACTGCATACGTGACAATATAACATGGTATAATTTAGATAATACAAATATCGTGAAGATGATGAAACAGGGTGATTACATACACAGTGATTGATAGGTTATTTTAGATAAGGTGATCAGGAGAAAACCTAAAATTTGATATTTAAGAAAGAATATCCATGGCGGAGGAATGTGTCCCTCTGGTAACCCCTTTTGAGAGAGAGCATTCCAGGCAAAGAAAGAGAAAATATGTAAAATTTCCAAAAACAGGAACTAACTTTGAGAGATTCCAGGCGTAAGGAAAGCAATGTGATGGAACACTGGGAGATGCTTGCTCAGGGAGAGTCCGAGTGCAGAAGCTTTGTTGTGTGTTCATTATTCCATGTGGGGTATTGCACACCCTGGGGGTCTCTCGGTTGTAGTCTTAGTGAGAAAGAAGGCAGTGAGGACTAACAGCTAATAAATGAGATGATCTGACTTAAATATTGAAGAAATAAATTGACTGCCATATGGGTTATAGATGTAGTAAAACAAGAGAGGAGACAAAGAGAACCAAATTTATGTTAAATTATTCAAGATGAGAGTTGATAGTGGTAGATACAGTGTAATAAAATTGGAATAACCAGTGGTCAAATATGGATATATTTCTGAAAGAAAGGTCAAAATAATTTGCTCAGAAATTAGATGTGGCAGGGTAAGAAAGATGACACCATTTCTTTTGACATGAACTGCAAGATAAACAGACTTGGCACCTATTGAGCTGGGGAAGACAGGAGAAGAGGGATGAGTTTTAGAGATAGTTATTAACTGTTCAGTTTTAAACATTTGTTATTTTAGGTATCTATTAGACATGATGAAGGTGTCAAGTAGGTAATTGGTATTTGAGTTTTAAACTCAGGTGAGATATTGGGCCTGAAGATATAAATATATGGACACTATTAGACAGTAGATTTCTTTTAAAGACATGGAAAGTGGTAAATTAACCTACTGTAAGATTAGAGAAAGAAAAAGTTTTAGTTATACAATACGTTTTTCCAAAATTTAGCATTAATAAGAGATGCACAAGAAATCACCATTGAGATAGAAGGAATAAAAAGTAAGGTTATTATAAAGTCCACTTAAAGAAGAAAAGGTCAAATAGTCAAGCAAGTTGAGTTCATAGAACCAACTATTACTCTTTCCAAGATGAACATCAGTGGAATAAAAGGAACAGTAATGGCAACAATATTTATCAGAGACATGGTCTAAGCATCAGTCTAAGTACTCTAATTGTATTATATCACTTCTCACAAAAGTAATTATTTTCCTGATTTTACAGATGAGGAAAATGAGGCATGAAATCATTAGGTTAAATTTATTTCAATATTACAGTTAGTAAGTGAATCGGATAAGAAGAAAAATCTAGAGAAGTCTGATTTTGTATTCATGCTCTTAACCACTGTAAGAAATTTAATGTTGGAGGCTTTGAATCAAGCCCTTCAAGGGAGAGAAGCCAACAAGTCTGCCAGTTATCTTTTTTTTGATCAACCTATTTCCAGAGATCCTGGTTAATCAATACAATAGAAAAAATAATTAAGCGGCATGAAGATCGAAAGACAAATTCAGTTTTTATTATCTATATATGAAATTTTCAATTAAGTAAGAACACACAAGAATCAGGAAACAAAACTAAAAACATGGGGAGTTTTCAAAATTGTCCTGATATATGCAACATGTATACAATGATGGCATTTACTTTATGGAGAGTTAGAATATAGATGGCACTTGCTGATGTGTCATGACTTTACTTTTGTTTCTTAATTTAACTGTGATTTTTAAAATGTAGTGAGCAGTCATTATGTACAGGGGACTCTGATGGCTTCAACGGACGGGGGATCCATGGGGCACAATAAGTACCACAAGAAGCTTAACATTTAGTAGAACGAAGAACGAATTGATAAATAACCACTGCAAAGTGTTACACATAAGAACAGACACACGAACAAATTATTATGTGAAAGAGGATAAAGGAGCATTTAATTCGCTCAGGCTCTAGCGAGGCGTTTGTAATTCCTGAAGTCTTTGTTGAGGACTCTGAGCAGACCAAGATAAAAAGAGTCTCATAAACCGCTGGCTGGGAAGGCATTCACAGGGGCCAGGGAGGCAAAGACAGAGTCACACGCGTGCATGACCTACTGCATCGTGTGGCTGCAGGGAAGAGCGGCCACGCTTGTGGAGAAGACAGGCGTCTGAGAATAAGATGGGCAGCGTAGACACAGTTCCCAAGAAGTAAAGGACACCATGTCTCAAGTTAGTTGTTTGGTTTGTATCTCATACAAAGTGTAAAGTAGAGGTTGATGTTTTGGGGGCAAAAACTTTCACATGTAAAAGAAGGAAAGAAATGGAAAGAGATGATGATGAAGGAGTCCAGGTCACAGGTCAACAAGCTGTCACATGCTTTGATGACCTCCTCCAACATCTGCTGACAAATTCTACCAACTTCACTAACAATATTTATCCAGAATCTGTTTACTTCTCCCTGCTTCTACCACTATTTTCATAGCTACATGTCCAATCCAAGTTACATCACTCATGCCTTGATTTTTGTAATCGTCCCTTAAATGGTTTCCCTGCTTCTTTGCTTGTTTTCAGTGTATTCTCAACAACTGTGAGAATGACACTGTTACATGTACACGGTGGAACACTACTCAGCCACAGAAAAGATGGAATGCTGCCATTTGCAACAACAAGGATGGATCTTGAGACTATCAGGTTAAGCAAAATAAGTCAGACAGAAAAAGTTAAGAACCATATGACTTCACTCATAAACTGAAAGCAGCAAATGAACGAGCAAAACTCATTGGCACAAACAACAGTATGGTGGTTACCAGAGGGAAGGGAGGTGGGCGGTAGTAAAAGGTAAAGGGGGCAAATAAATGGAAATGGAAGGAGCTTTGACTTCGAATGGTGGGCATACAATGCACTCTACAGATGGTGTATTACAGAAGTTTATACTTGGAACCTGTATAATTTTATTAACAATTGTCACTGTAATAAATTCAATTTAAAACATAAAATAAAGTGTAAGGTGGACCCTGTTGCTTTTCTGTTGATTTCTCTGCCTTGTCATCTAAATCAGAATAAAAGTCAAGGGCTGTATAATGACGAGCAAAACCTTATGTGAACTGAATCCTGTGCTAATCCATCCATCCTAATCTCTGCCTCTCTTTTCTGTTCACTTTGGAAAGGCTTCTACGGATTGCTAAAACGCTTTAATAAAAAGGAGGTAAGTGAACAGATTGTCCTTTAGAACTGGTGAAATTTCATTTTCCATACTGAAGAACAGACTTCAAGAAGTTTTTTGTTTTTTATTTTTTGTCTCCCTTCGACACTTTAATGCTTTGTTCTCCCAACCAAAAATGCCCTAGCCTGTATCCTGGGCGTTGTGGGTCTCATTTTTATTGTAGTTCAAGGTAAGTACACAGTCCTACCTGGCTTTGCTTTTAATCTGTATTGAGTAGCCATATACCTCACACATGGTATCAGGAGGATATTCTCTTTATAATTCCCAGGGATGGCCTCTTGGGATTCTCTTTCTAGATTAGGATGATGTCTAGGGCCCGGTATTCATCTCCCTGTATCCTGGGGACAAAACTGTGACTTCATTTTTGATCTGCCGTTTTCATTAACTTCTCTAATATGCAGAAGAAGCAGAGGGAACAATTTCAGCTTGTTTATGCTTGAGCGAGATTGTGAAATGAAGGAAGCACTGTGCTGGGAGTCAGAAAATCTGCACTATGTTCTTCCATCTGGCTCTCCGTGGCTGGGTGGCCACCCGCTCACTCCGGGCCTGAGCTACCTCCCTGGTAAAGTGTAATGATAACATCTACCTGCCTACAGAGGGGCTTGCATTAGTTAATGCATGAGGTTTTTTGAAAATCTAGGTTTCAATCACTATCAAGATTACAAGCTCAAAAAAAAAAAAGATTATGAGCTCATCTTAATGTATCAATTTCCATAAGAGGCCCCAATGCTAATAATAGGTAGAGGGGAAAAAAATCCAAAGGAAACGCCCAGAGCGGTATTAGGTGTACAATTCATTGAATGTTTAATCCCTGTCAAGCACTATGAAAGCGCTGAAAGGAAATGTGAGCGAAATCAACAATGCCCCTAACCGCACTGAGATTACTGAAGAAAGAAATGGTGATGTACCAGGTGTTGTGATTGACTACAATGCCACGTGCTGGGCCAACCTTTTCATGCTTGAGTGTTGCAGGTATTCTCAGTTTTCTCACTGTGCTAGCCCCACACTCACTACTCAGATTCCACACCAAGCTGAGGATGGAAAGGGCCAGGAAGTCCTGTGTTCCTGGTTTCCAGCCAATCTCTCTCTCCTAGCCTTAAGCAATGTTTAGACAAACGAAAATAACTGGTCTAACTGGTCCCTGCACATACTCACTGGCACTTCCTCTAAAAGCAAAGTGCCTTTTTTTTTCTTTAGTGCACAGCTACCCTTTTTGTAGATAACATAATAACTATCATCATGGTAGGCAAAATTCTGAGATTCTCTCCCTTCCTAGATTCCTGTCCCCTGGTTATTCAATTAGATATTAATCTAGGTACTGTTATAAAGAGAAATGGCTGGGGGAATTTATGTTGCTAATCAGCTTACCTTAAAATAGGGAGATTATTCCGTTTATCCCAGGAGTCCCAATGCAATCACATAAGCCCTTAAAAGCAGAATTGGAAGGCCCAAGAGTGAGTCAGAACAATGTGGCTGAACGGAAAGATGGAGAAGTGTGTAGCCTAAGACAGACTAGACTCACTGCTGCTGGAGGCCACGTGGAAAACACTAAGAGAAATGTGGGCTACCTAGGAGCAAAGATCCCTTGCTGACAGCCAAAAAACAAATGGTGATTTTAGCCCTACAACCATAGGAAACTGAATTTTGCCTGAAAATGTCAGAATTGAATTGTTCTCCGAGCTTCTAGTTAAGAGTGTAGCCTTGCCAACATCTTGATTTTAGTCTTGGGAGATCCATGAGAAATCTGACCTATAGAAGCTGTGAAATAATAAATCTGCATTGTTTTAAACTGCTAAATTTATGGCAATACATTATGGCAACAATAGAAAATGAATACAATCATATCTACCTTCTACTGTAAGGTGATTTCCCTTCCTCTGCCTTAGGGAAAATTGTAGAAGGGATGTGGGAAACTAGATTAGCAAAAGGAGAAACAAATTAGTGGGAGTGGGAATACTATTCCCTTTGCACTTCCAAGATATACACTTTATATCAATGATATTTTATTTTTTTTAATATTTTATTTATTCATTTTTAGACAGAGGTAATGGAGGGAGAAAGAGAAGGGGAGAAACATCAATGTGTGGTTGCATCTCATGTGGTTCCCCTGGGGACCTGGCCTGCAACCCAGGCATGTGCCCTGACTGGGAATCAAACCGTTGACCCTTTGGTTCGCAGCTCACACTCAATTCACTGAGCTACACCAGCCAGGGCTCAATGATGTTTTATAATTAAATTATAAAACCCTTGACAGATCTTACATACAGAATAAGTTCTAAAATATGTGTGCAAGAGAGGGAGATTTGAATTAATACTTTTTCATGTATGAATATATGCTTCATATGAACTACTAGTCATACTTCATATATTCAGTTCAATAATATTTTCTTATTTGAATCTCATTAAAACTCCATAAATTAAATTTCCTTATGTGTATATTATGTATAAAGAAACTGAGGCTTAGAAATTTTAAGTGATCTGCCTAATGTCAATGGGATGAAAATCTAACTGTCAAATGAAACAAACTCTAGGGAAATGCAATGTCTAAAATGAGTGAACCTGAAAAAGCAACCTGATATAACCCAGGCTTGGAGAAGGGCCAGATGTCTTGGCCTAATATAGGAATACCAACACACTTGCCTGCATCTTACTATCTGTCAGGAAACAAATATATGAGTTTTCTGCTGTTTATGGAATATCTACTTAGGTGTGTTAAACTTAACTTGTTTTATTTCAAAGTGAGATGACTTCTTAGCCAAGAGCCCAAGTGGAAAAAAATACGTGAAGTAGAGCACCATAGTAAGCAATCGATAAATATTAAGCACCACTTCAGTGGCTCATCTGAGGAGCATTTGAACTTGAAAAAAATCTTGTAATAATTTTAAAGTTTGGAGTGAAGAGTAGAGACAGCAGAAAGAAGAGAAGATTTACTGGGCAGGAGAAGAGTTCTATAGTACCATCTACTTAATCCATATCTTTCTCCTAATGCAGCTAGCATTTGAGTATCTGTCATAAGGAGGTAAATGAAACCGGTTAGTATTAGCTGGAAAATTAGTACCATCCCACACAATGGAGTCAACTACTTCTGTACCACTAGCACAGTGTTGTCATTTTCACTCCTCCTTCCTCTGCATCTTCCTAACTAGAAGAACACGTACAAGAAGAGGTCCATAAAGAAAAAGTTTCCGCCCAACTCAACTGTAGAAGGAACTATGAGGCTGGACTAAATTTCGGAAGGAAAAAGACTTGGAACCAAATATGTGATTGAAAACATTTTGAGTGATTGAAATTCACGGACTCAAGTAAGAAGAGATTACAGTAATCAGCCACACAGCGGAAAGAGAGGTTTTGAAGTCCGTAGCAAGTATTAGATAAAATAGAAATGTTTTCTATTTACATTTTAACCATTTTCAATTTCATTGATTAAATTTTCTCTTATTACATTGTTTAAATATGAGCTGTGTATATCAGCCTTTATAGTGCATATATATTATATATAATATATATCAACATTTTAAAAATCTTAATAGTATTCTACTAGAATTGTCACAAGAAAATTTTTAAAATTGTTGAAATAGTCTTTGGTATTTTTCTATTTTGGCCCTTAGAATCTCTTCTCTCTTTAATTTTTAAAGGTTATAGTTATTTTTTTCCCAAAATTATCTATAAATTAGAGTGAATAAAGTTCTTTTGCTCTTATGGACCCTAGACCTGGAACCTCATGCTTTAATGAAATGGTGCTATACCAGGTCATTTGGCATGCAACAGTGTCAATTTATATAAATGGTTATTCTAGTTTTGCAGATTTTCACATATGATTTCAGTATCTAAAATTCTTTTGTGATACATTATATTACTTTATTTTTGTAAAATTATTTTCTGGTTTAGGCTTTGAAACTTACATTTTCTAGCAATTTGAAGAAAAGAAGGCCTTATTTTTTATTGGTTTTACTGCTAAAAAGGTATACCAAGGAAACATAAATGTGTGAATACAAAAAGGAAAACATTAAAAATAAATATAGACAAACAGAACTCTAATAAAACAAAAGAAATTCATTCAAATTGTTTAGTCTTCTTTTCTCTTTTAACTATTTGTCTTTATTTTTTAGGAATTATTGTACTACTGAAAAAGGAACCCTTTTATTTCCCCATGACAAATGTGATACTTTTTGTTAATTTCATTTTTTGAATATGTATTTTTGTTATTCTATTACAGTTGTCCCAATTTTTCCCCCTTTGCCCTCCTCTGCCCACCCCACCTCCCCACTCCAAGGGGCAATTCCCACACTGTTGTCCACGTCAGTAGGTCATTCATAAGTGTTCCTTGTCTAGTCCCTTCCCTTTCTTTCTACCATTATCTCACTCCCCCTCCTATCTGGTCACTGTCAGCCTGTTCCTTGTTTCCATGTATATGGTACTATTTTTTCATTAGTTTATTTGGTGAAAAAGGAACTCTTTAAAAGTACAATAATATAAGCATTGAGCTGCAAATTTGTTCTTATCTCAAATACATGTACACTTATATATACATAAGTATATATTAAATATATACATACACTATGTATATTAAGTATATGTACTTATATATACCTAATAATCTGAAGATCATAAGTGTACAAAGATGCATAATTATATTTTTGTTTCGTATTTATGCACAAATTAAAAATTATTAGAAATATCTTATTTACTAAAAGTACCTGCAAATATTTGAATTTCCCTCAAAATTCATTTATTGACTCAAAATATTACATAAAAATACAATAAAATAATATTATTTTCTGATTTTTCTTATTTTCTTCTTTTTATGTAGTCTTAAAGTTGCCAACTGGCTTGCTTACTTATTTTTTTTAGCAATATACTACTTTAAGCTTTAATTAAAACAAAATCTCAAAGTAGATTATCTTTCAATATCTTTAAAGGTATATATTTGTTTTCACAGAAAACTAAAATAGTATTTGGTTCTCTTAATAAAAGCTATTATTTCAGTATTTAATACGATGCAATATTTATAAATTGAAAGGCAGGTGAGTTCAACTTTGATATTAGAAAAAAAGTCTTTTACTGCAATATTTTTCTAACTACAAAAGATATTATTTATATTTGACATAATGTTGCGTATTAAAATGAATATTTTCAAGTATTTTGATCTTTCATTATTCAAGTTTTTTTTAAAAGATTTTATTTATTTATTTTTAGACAGAAGGGAAGGGATGAAGAAAGAGAGGGAGAGAAACATCAATGTGTGGTTGCCTGTCACATGGCCCCCATTGGGGACCTGGCCTGCAACCCAGGCATGTGCCCTGTCTGGGTATCAAACCAGCAACCCTTTGGTTCGCAGCCTGCGCTCAATCCACTGAGCTACACCAGCCAGGGCATCAAGTTTTTAAAAAATAAAACAAAATAAAATCACCTGCATCTTAAGCTAGTTTCTCATTTATCTCCAATGTCTCTTGTTTTTATTTATCCTTAGAAAAGAAGAGAGTATAGCTTTGCTAGAATCAAATGTGTACAGCATATATAAATGGTATATTCTAATTTAAATGTTCAATGAATTTACAGTTGCTCAGTTTGTAATGTAATCATTCATTTATTCCAGAACTATCTTATGTCTCTTCCTTAATTCTTATTTCTTCTTTATATTTTTCTCTCATAAACATTTATTTATACTTAAAGCTTTTTCTTATTAATCAAGCTCTCTTCAACAACAATCACAACAAATCTGCTCTCTTGGAGGAGCGTTTACATGTCTTAAGACAACTTAATATTTTACTTATCATTTCATACCCTACTGGAAACTAGATGACTAAAAAATGATCACAGAAATGATGCCTAAAAATATAAAGAAATACCAATTTTTTAAGCTTCATCTTAGGAAACTAGAAAAAGTAGAGGAAATTAAATCCAAGATAAGAAAATAAATAAATTAGAGCATAATCAATGAAAGTGAAAGCAGAAAATCAACAGAGAAATTAAAAAGAACAAATATTAGTTCTTTGAAAGATTATTAAAATCAATAATTTTTAGTGAGGTTTTAATTAAGAAAAAAGAGAGATTACAAATTACTTATATCAGAAATGAGAGGAAAAGCATTGCTATAGATCCAAGGACATCAAAGGGATAATCAAGGAATAATATGAACAACTCTATTCCCAGAAATTTGACAACCATGATGAAATGGACCAATTCTTTGAACGACTCAATCTTCCATTCTCACTCAAGAAGAAATACACAATCTGAATATCTATTAATAGAATCAATAGTTAGAGGACTTCCAGTCAAGATGGAGGTGTACATATATATGCTTCACTTCTTCACACAACCATAGTAAGAATTACAACCAGATCTCAAAACAACTAATACCCAGACCCATCAGAAATCAAGCTGTATGAAAATCTGACAACCAAAGAGTTAAAGAACGGTAGGAGGGATAGGGAGCAGAGTTGCAGAGACAGGTGGAGAGGAGGTGTGGCACAGAGAGAAAGTGGCGGAGGGCAGAGGGTTCCACATTCATGTATGGTAGATAAAAATAGGGAGGGATCCCTTGAGAGCAAGCACTCTCAGCCCCAGGCCAGACTACACACAAAGGGTTCTGTCACTGGGAAGATGAATTCCCATTACCTTTGGCTGTAAAAACCAGTGGGGATTGGGGTGATGGAAGAAACTGCCCAATCTGCACCACTTAAAGAGCCTGCACCTGAACAGACTTAGAACAAATGCTAACCTACGCACTCTGGGTTTCAACATCAGGGCGGCAGCTGGAAGGGTTCCAGTTGCATATGGGAAATGGCTGAAGTGACTGGAAATGGGGAGAGTGCCAGGCAAACCTCCAGAAGCCAGGCAGCATCATTGTCCCCTCTCTGAACCCTCCCCCAACACAGAGCCACAAAGGAGTGAAGAGAGTTGCCCCTTCCTGGAGCAAGAAAGTGAAAACTTATTTGAAAAAATAATGAAAGAAAACTTCCCTAATTTGGTGAAGGAAATAGACATACAAGCCCAGGAAGCACAGAGAGTCCCAAACAAGTTGGACCCAAAGAGGAACACACCAAGACACATCATAATTAAAATGGCAAAGTTTAAAGATAAAGAGAGAATCTTAAAAGCAGCAAGAGGAAAGCAAAGATTTATCTACAAAGAGTTCCCGTAAGACTATCAGCTGAATTCTCAAAAGAAACATTACAGGCAAGAAGGGACTGACAAGAAATATTCAAAGTGATGAAAAGCAAAGACTTACAACCAAGATTACTCTACCCAGCAAAGCTATCATTTAGAATCAAAGGGCAGATAAAGCGCTTCCCAGACAATGTAAAGCTAAAGGAATTGATCATCACCAGCCATTATTACATGAAAGGTTAAAAGGTCTTGTATAAGAAAAAAAAGATCAAAACCATGACATTAAAAAGGCAACAAATTCACAAATATTAACAATTGAATATATATGTATATATATATATATATATATATATAGATAGATAGATATATATATATAGATAGATAGATATATATAGATATATAGATAGATATAAGGCTAAGCAAACAACCAGAACAGGAATAGAATCAAAAGGTACAGATCATTTGGAAGTTTATTAGCTGGGAGGGGGAACAGGAAAAATGTGGGAAATGGTGCAGGGAACAAGAAGCATAATTGGTAGGAAAAATAGACAGGGGGGAGTTAAGAATAGTGTAGGAAATGTAAAAGCCAAAGAACTTGTATGACTGACCCATGGACATGAACTAAAGGGAGGGCATTGTTTGAGGAAAGGGAGGTACTGAGTGAAAAGTGGCACCCCAAAGGGGGAAAAATGGGGATGACTGTAACAGTATAATCAATAAAATATACTTAAAAATAAAAATAAATCGCTAAAATATAAAAAAAAATAATTATCTTCCAAAAGAGAGCACTCCTAGCCCAGAAGCATTCACTGGTGAATTCTGCCAAACAATCAAGAAAAATTGTACCAATTTTCTAATCTTTTTCAGAAAATAGAATCAGAGAGAATATTTTCTAATTCATTCTACAGTGCCAGCGTTACCCTAATACCAAACCACACAGATATTTCAAGAACATAAACTGTATCTATTCATCACAAGAAAAGAAAACCAATAATTCTTATTAAAATAGATATAAAAATTCTCAACAATATCAAATATAACCCAAAATATATAAAAAAATTATATGCCTTGACAAAGTGGGATTTATCACAGGTGTACAAGGTTGGTACAATACTAAAAAATCAATTAATGTAATCATCATAACATATTGTTAACCTAAAAAAGAAAAACAACATTATCATTCAATAGATACAGAAAAAGCAAACTGCAAAATTTAACACTTGTTCATGATAGAAACTGTCAGTAAACTAGGATTAGAGATGATCTTCCTCAACTTAATATAAAATAATCTACAAATCCTGTAGCTAACATCATACTTAATGGTGAGAAACTCAAACTTTTCCCAGTAAGATCAGGTACAAGGGATATTCCTTCTCACTGTTTATTTTCAACACCATACTGGAAATTCTAGCCAATACAATTAGACAAAAATATATTCATATAAAAGTTATACGGATTGGGAAAGAAGAACTGTCTTTGTTCATGGATGAAATAATTATTTATGTAAAAATTCAAAAGAATTGACAGAACAACTCCTGCAAGCGTTAAGCAATTATAGCAATGTTAGAAAGGTACAAGGTTAACATACAAAAGTCATTTATGTTCCTACTTACTATAATAAACAAGTGGAATTTGAAATAAAGAACAATGTCGTTTACATTAGCACACCAGAAACTTAAATACGTAGGTATAAATCTAACAAAAAATGTGTAAGATGTGTAGGTCTGTGTGAAGAACACTACAAGACTCTTATGAACAGTATCAGGGCACTAAGTAAATGAAAAATGCCCACGGATAGGAATACTCAATGTTGTCAAGATGCCAGTTTTTTCCAACTTGATGTAAAAATTCAACACATCTGTATGCAAGCAAGTTGTTTTGTGGATAGCAACAGATTCTAGAGCTTACATGAGGAAACGAAAGCGCTAGAAAAGCAAAAATTTAAAGGAGAATGAAGTTGGAGGAATGAAGTTGCTTGACTTCAAGACTTATAAAGATATAGTAATTAAGATTGTGATATTAGCAAGAGAATAGACAACTAGCTCAATGGAATAAAACAGAGCCCAGGAATAGACTTGAATAAAGATAAACAACTGATCTTTGACGAAGGAGCAAAGAATACAAAAAAGAAAAGATAGTCTTTTCAACAAATGGTGCTAAAACAAGTGGACATTCTTTGGAAAAAAATATCTAGACACAGACATTATATCCCTCACAAAAAAATAACTGAAAATAGATCACAGGCCTAAGTGTAAATGGAAAACTATAAAACTCCTAGCAGTAAAAATAGAAGAAAACCTAGGTGATCTTGGTTTAGTGATAACTTTTTAGATACAACACAAGGAATGATCCATGAGAGAAATAATTGATAAGCTAGACATCATTAAAATGAAAAATGTCTGCTTTAAAAAAGACACTGTTAAGAAAATGAAAAGATAAGCTGTAGGCTGAAAGAAAATATTGCAAAAGACATATTTGTAAAGGACTGTTAAAATACACACAAAAAAAACCCTCGTAAAACTCAACAGTAACAAGCAAATAACCCAATTAGGGGGAGAGAAAGCTAAATAGACAGAGTCCAGATAGTTGTTAGGGCAATGAGCCTGTCTGTGTGACCGTGTGTTGATAGCTCTATTTCATTATGCATTTGTCCAAATCCACATGACGCGCACCACCACGCACACTGTGGACTCTGAGTGTGGTGATCTGTCCATGTGCGTTCATCAGTTATAACATGTGTGTGGGGGGGAGTAGGGGGTATGGAAAATCTCTGTAACTTCTGCCCAATATTGCTGTGACCCTAAAACTACTCTAAACATTAAAGTCTCTTTTAAAAAGTGTAAAGGGAATTAAGGGTGAAAGCTGTGTTTAAAAGTTAGAGATCATTTACAGAAGTAGGAAGCTGTGTGAAACAAATTAAAATTACTTTCATATGGTACTTAGAATTAATCCAGTTTTAAAGAAATGTTTATTGAAATTCAAACATGAGCAGTTGGAATATAGTAAAAAGACTATTGGTCTCGAGTTAGAACTAAACGTAATTCCTAGCCCCAAAGTTTAACTTACGGGATATCTTCCAGCTATTATTTACTTTAACAAACATAAAAATCTTTTTTATGAGAAAAGGATAATGAATTTATTTTTACATTGTAATTTTTTTAGTTAAGTGGAATCATATTTGCAATTATCTAACACAATTATATGGAACATTAACTGAATATTAATCTGTAGGTAATTCCTTAACCAAATTAAAACATTTTAATGACAAGAATCTCCAAAAACTCATAGCTGAAAAAAATATATTTTTATATCTTAATATGACTTAAATTTCTTTAAATTTGAAAATAATAATTTATTACCATGTAATCCTAAATGATGTCTGAAATAAAATTCAAAATAAACATTTATTAAATGAGTAATAATAGGGACATTTATGCAGCTTTCCTTTATTACCATGATGTTTTTTCACAAGTTCTTCAACTTTTTATGTTTTCTTATTTATAATTCCATAAATACATGATGCTCGAGAACATGTGGTAGAATTGACGCCAGTTTCATCAAAAATTCACATGACTCGTCTTTATTTTGGCATTAATGACAGTGTTTGGGCAATGAAATGAAAGAATTCATTCTTCACGATGAGAACTCATTACATTACACATAGTAAAATGATTCAAAGATATAACAAAACTTTAAAAATAAAATGATTCAGAAGTTAAGAAATTCAAAATATCAGAATCATTGGTGCTTAATTTATTTTCATTTACTTAACATGAGAGCTTGGACTTAGGCTTTTTATTAGTGTTGACAACTTCAATATACTAATTACAATTAGAAATTCCCCAACCTGCAGTGATAAACACATCTGTTAATAACTTAATTGTTTCTTGTTTACTTTGGTAAGTTTATTGCATAAAGGAAATCCTACAGTCTTGTCTTGAATAGATGGCAATTATCATAAAGTTAAGAAATTACTGTAACAAGGATATACAATCAATCAGGTTTATGCTTCGCACTACCATGTGTATGCCCCGATGCATTGCTTTCAGCAATACAACAGCTGCTTTTTAATGCATTTTTTAATGTCTCCAAGTAATTCTTTCATGATGAATTATGACACATTCATCCAGAATTAATAATGTACCCAAAGCATGTGTAAAAAAATAAGTACACTCTTTACTGAAGAGTTAAATTTGATTCGTGATTTTAAATTTCAAAAATAAATCAAATACAAAGTATGATAACTTTTCAGCTAATCAAAATCCTACCTTGAAGCCCAGCCTGGTGTATCTCAGTGGATTGAGCAAGGGCCTGTGAACCAAAGGGTTGCCAGTTCGATTCCCAGTCAGGGCACATGCCTGGGTTGCAGGTCAGTTCCCCAGTAGGTGGTGCTCAAGAGGCAACCACACATTGATGTTTCTCTTGCTCTCTTTCTCCTTTCGTTCCCCTCTCTCTAAAAATAAATAAATTAAATATTTAGAAAAAACTACAGGCTTTTAAAAGAATCCTACCTTGTAGTAATCTTCAAATGGCTAGGAATAATACAATACTTAATTGAATGAAAATACATATAAACTTAAGATACAGGAATTGCCCACTTCTGGTCACAAGTAAGAATAAAGGTCGTTGAAAGAGCTACCCAAGTAAATGTTGTTAAAGTTGTAATTTTTACTTTAAGAGACACTCATGTTATTTATGTCTGGCTCCTCAATCCTTGTCACTAGTGGAGCATGTCCAGTAATATTACTTTTCTTACTCACTTTCACCTAAATGAACCCTAGAAAAAGAACCTTGAGATGAGTCATTTAAATTGTAGCATAAGTTAACTGAACTCCATTCAGTTAGCAAGTATTCCTAGAATATTGATGATTAACAGGGAGCATTAGCAGTCTGAGTCCAATCAAGAGAGAGAATCTACATAGTAATTTGAATAAGGAAAGTTTAGTGTGAAGACATATTAGCTATACCAAGGAATTGAAGTAATGTGGCAGAAGCTGATAAGGAAAGAAATACTAAAGAATACAGGTATAGCAGATGTCAAGGAGAGCCACTCCCTCTATGCTGAGATAGAGCACCCAAGGCAAAGGTCCCACAAGGTTGATATACAGCCCATAGGGGAGGACATTGCCATGGCTAACTGGATGGTAGAGAAGTCACTTTGGTGCATACAGGCAAAATTTGCTGAGAATCTACCCTCTAGTACTTGCTGGATATCCACCCACCAGGGTATGAAAGAAAGTTCTTCACTGGGAGGTGTCTCGCTGGAGACACTCTACTATAAAACCATTTAAGTAAGGTGTGTGGTGGGAACTCCTGGCCAACGAATGCTGCTGGCTTGCGTGCACTGCGGGAGTCAGGACTGAGAAGTTGCAAACCCTGCAGGAGCCAGGCGCTGGAGAAGGCGTACACCTGTAGGAGCCAGCCAAGAGGACTCACAGGAATCAGGAAACAAAACCCTTATATCCTGCAATTTCTCTCTAGCGCCCTCTACTCATAAAGCTGAACATCACTCCATCTGGCACAACAAAAATACATTTTTTTATTGTTGTTCAATTATAGTTGTTGCCGTTTTCCTCCCATTACTCTTCCTATCGCTACCCACCCTCACCTCCCACATTCAGTTCTCCCACTCCCTCCCCGTTGTCTTTGTTCATGGGTCCTTTATACATGTTCTTTGACGAACTTTCCCCTTCTTTGCCCCATTATACCTCTTCCACCTCCCTTCTGGTTACTGTCAGTTTGTTCTTTATTTCCATGGCTCTGGTTATATTTTGCTTGCTTGTTTGCTTTGTTGATTAGGTTCCACTGACAGGTGAGATCATGTGGTATTTGTCTTTCATTGCTTGGCTTATTTTGCTTAGCATATCACTCTCCAGTTCCATCTATGCTGTCATGAAAGGTAGGGGTTCCTTCTTTCTTTCTGCTGTGTAATATTCCGTTGTGTAAATGTACCACGTTTTTTTAATCCACTCATTTACTGATGGGCGCTTAGGCTGTTTCCAGCACCTGAATATTGTAAATTGTGCTGTTATGAACATTGGGATACATAGGTTCTTTTGAATTGGTGTTTCAGAATTTTTAGGGTATAATCCCAGCAGTGGAATTTCCAGGTCAAAAGGCAGTTCCATTTTTAGTTTTTGAGGATATTCCATACTGTTTTCCACAGTGGCTATATCACTTATCATGAAATAAGTAGTTTTGTTTTTATCTAAATAAAAGTATGCATAGAAAAACAAAGTGAAGAAAGAATATATAAACTAATATGTTTAGAAATATGTTGATCCTTTAAATTAGCCTGTAAGTTAGTAGCCCATATTTTACCCTATGATTAAGAGCAGAGTAAGTCATAGTTGATAACAATACACGAAAATTGTAATTATAAAAAGAGGTTACATGGAGCTATAAGGAAGATAACTATCCTTGACCACTGTATAAACTTATACATATTTTTTAAAATATATGCTCATTGCTACATTCCAAATATTGTGGGTGTTGAATATTTTTTTTAAAGATTTTATTTATTTATTTTCAGAGAGAGGAGAAGGGAGGGAGAAAGAGCAATGTATGGTTGCCTCTCATATCCTTCATGGGGACCTGGCCCACAACCCAGGCATGTGCCCCGACTGGGAATCGAACCAGGATTCTGTGGTTCCCAGCCCGCGCTCAATCCACTGAGCTACACCAGCCGGGCTGAATATTTTTATCTAGTAAATTTAATTGTCGTAAAGCTTTAAACTCAATATCATGCATAAGAAACTGAATATAGAGTGAAAATATATTCAAATCTAAAATATAATTCAAGTCTAAACTGTGCTCTCTATGTTCCATGTAATGTTATGCAAAAAGTGAACTTTAAAACAGATATAGGCATGATTGCCATAGGAATAAAATGGAATTATGTAGATAAAATATTTTTATGAATTGAAAAGCACTAAATAAATACAAGTTATTTATTCTGAGTTAATTCAGTTGTGTTGAGGAAGGCTAGTATTCTAAATAACAAAGGTTTATGTCTTAAAGAATAATTTTTTTTTAAATTTTATCCAGTATATCTTTTTTAAGAATTTATAAGAGGAAATCCATTTTTCTCTGCTGATCTGGACAATGAAGAACTTAGTACCAAAGTTAAGGTTTTTGCTAGGAATTTCACAGTTATACGTTTTCCATATTTGATTTCATAGTATTCTAATTTATGTTTTCAAATAAATATGCTTCAAAAAGTTTTGACATTTTATTAAAAGATTATCTGCATCCTCTTTTATTTTATACCTCTAATAATATCAGTGATGTTATAGATTAATTTTTATCTTTCCAAGATACATAATTCTAAGCCTTGTTTTGACATATTTAAAATTTAAACCATACACATTAAATGTCTGTTTTAAAATATTTACTTTTAGTTTAAGTAGGTTGGAATTTTTCCTGCTGATAAACTTACAAAAGAAATAAAAGTTTACCAAATAAGCATTACTTTTGTAGAAAATTGTTTTACATGGTCACATATCTCAAGTAATGGAAATTAAAGAATGTACTTTCTATTTCCATTAATTAAAACGTACATATATTCAGCATTCAATTTGCATTTGTTAAAAGAACCAAGCAATCATTGTTGTTTCAGATATGCCAAACTAAAAAGAAATGAGCCTCATAATGTAGCCCCAAACTGGCATTTATCCCAGAAGTTGGAGAGGGATTTTGTGAGGATATGAATAACAAAACAAGATTTGAAGCTTGAACCATATCCACTTCTATACAGTGGGTCTCTTTGGAGAATAAAGAAATACTAACACAAAACTGCCCAGAAATATGAGGGTCATGAGCAAAATCCAAACCAAGGACTGAAGTACAAAAGCAGAAATGAGTTTATATTTATCCAGACTAAACAAGTCATGCCACCTTAGTTTCGATCATATTAATCATAAGTGTTGCATGGTAGAAGATGACTGATTTAGTCTAGTTTATGAAGAAGAAAAAGGTACCATAACGTAAGTAAGGGAAGATAAAATGCAAGTATCAGTGTTTGATGCCACTTTAAAACTATGTTATTGGATCACATCAAGATGGTAATTAGCTTAATAATAAACATAGGTCACTGAAACTATTGAACTATTAAATAGATTTAGAAATTTTAAACGCTATTGATTAATTCAGGTGACGTGTATCTTTTTCTCATTACACACTATAATGATTTTACTTTCACAGCAAAACATAAGCTTTATTGTTAATTATAAACATTGCTTGTGTCACAAAAGATTGTGCTTTTGTTTTTCAGAAGTCCTTTGAATTTAGTTGGATATACCATAATATTTAAAATATATATATTTTTAATATATATATATAGTGGAATAGCTTAGATCAGGCACAGTCTTTCCGAAAGAGTAAATATAAAACCTGGATTAAAAATGAAAACTGCCGTTTGAAGATATTGAGCATCAACTTAGGCAGCTAGGACTTCAGGGTCCAGAATTCCCAAGAAAAGAGAAACACAGTGAAAGGATTAGAACACCGTTTGTCTGCCATTCCTCTTTTTGAGGCATTTTCAAAGTTGTCAGTAACACGGGGCCCATAGAACAAGTACGAAGTGCAGGTAAGGAGGCAGGCACTTGCCAGAGAATGGTTATGTATTTATGTAGAGTAGTAGGAGTGTCCATAATCTTTCACCAAATTTTTTAAAATTTTATTTCTTTAATTCTGTTGCTGTCTTCAAAAAGCATATAAAAGTTATGATTCATAATTGTAATTGGATTTTGCTTTTAAAAAATTTCTGCCTTAGTTCTTTTAGTTTTTACCATCAATAGTGTGTAAAAGCACTGAAACACATGCTTATAAATAGCATAATTTAGTGAAAATAATATTCTTTTAAGACTGCGAGCAGTGAGTTCCAGTCCTGCTAATGCTGTTTTATCAGTTCAAAATAAATTTCATGGTATTAAAAAGAAAGCTGACTACAGTGGCTTTCCAAATAGGCTTATGTTTTTCTTATAAAAAAAGATGACCAGAGATGAGCAGTCCAAGCTGCAATTGCTCAAAAAGTCTTTTAGTATCTTTATAATCCAGCATCCTTAACATGTGTGTTTCATCTTTCTGGTTGCAAGACAGGTACTCCAACTCCCTGTATCACGTATGCCCTTTAGGCAAAAAGAGGTAAAGGCAAAAGGCCAATCAGTTGGGTTTATGCTTTTTATGAGGAAAACAATCCAGGAAACTCTATCTCGTAGATGTCTATCCATGTACCATTAGCAGTCATTGTGATACCCCTATTTACAAGGCAATATGAGTATATGAATATTTTTAATGAAGCATATTAGCATCCAAATAAAATTGGTGTTATATTAGTAAAAAAAAGAGTGAATATTGGCCCAGGCTGGTGTAGCTCTGTGGATTGAGCGTGGACTGTGAACCAAAGAGTTGCCAGTTCAATTCCCAGTCAGGGCACATGCCTGGGTTGCAGGCCAAGTCCCCAGTGGGGGCCAAGTGAGAGGCAACCACACACTGATGTTTCCTTCCCTCTCTTTTTCCCTCCTTCCCCTTCTCTCTAAAAAAATAAATAAATAAGTAAAAAATATATTTTAAAAAAGAGTGAATATTAAATAGATATCTAGTAATGTCTGTTCCTGTTATCATATTTTTCTCATTGGAATTTGTAAGGCCCAGATCAACCCCAAGATTCAGATATTACATGTCAACTGAAAATAATCTGACCAATGTATTCAGATATCAATCATATTTCACATTATAATCATAATATAAAAATAAATTCCCTTGTCTGTAAACAGAACAACTCTGGGATTGCATTTGTGAGCATGAGAGCAAAATGCTTCATTATAACCCACAGTTTCTCTTTCATTAAAATAAGCAATATTTCTAAACACTGAGTAAGCTAATGTCAGAATGAGTTAATTAGACTTTTTACTTTTTATATTGTTTACTTCAGGTCTTAAGAAC
This sequence comes from Micronycteris hirsuta, assembly GCA_004026765.1. Lineage (NCBI taxonomy): Eukaryota > Metazoa > Chordata > Mammalia > Chiroptera > Phyllostomidae > Micronycteris > Micronycteris hirsuta. The sequence goes on along the minus strand of PVJI01004802.1, from coordinate 33,887 downwards.
TCTTGCATTTCAAAGTAGCAGAAATGCAATTTCATGGTATGCTGCTTAAGTGACTTAGAGATATATACTAACTGCCTCAAGTTTGATTATTTTAACGATTTTAAGTCTACCAAAACTCAAATACAGATTTGTGATTTTCTAACCAATATACTTGTTCTAGAATGAATACCCTAATCTAAACATTAATATATAAATTTGCTCATCTAAACTAATGTGCAGATCACAGAGAAGACAATTTTAGTCAAAGGAAGTAAAAGACTGGAAAAGTTTTATGAATAATTCATGGTTAGTAAATCAGGCCTAGAATAACCTATCAAGAACCTAAACATAATTACCAAACAACTTGAGGTTACAGGTAAAGCTGATCTAGCATTTCAATCAAGTATTCACTAAAGAAGATTTAGATCATTGACAGAATAATTTGTTGATTGAAATTTCTAGTTTGTCAAGTGACTTTTTTGTTATTACATAAACACTATTTTGAGATCCTGATAGATACTGAATTTGAGCAAAAAATTTAAAGCTATATACCACCAGCATTGTTAATAGAATGATGCCTGACCTTTGAGTAATTTATCTTTTAATTTCCCTTTGATTTAATCATTTTTGTAATTTTTTCCATTACCATTTAGTCCTCTTATACCTCCCTCCCCCCAGCAATCACCACACCATTGTCCATGAGTCCTTTTTCCTTTTTGCTCAATCCCTCCACCCGCTAACCTCCCTCCACCACTAGCTGTCATCTGCTCTCCATCTATGAGTCCGTTTCTATTTTGCTTATTAATTCAGTTTGTTCACTAGATTCCACATATGGGTGGAATCATATGGTATTTGTCTTTCTCTGACTGGATTATTTCACGTAGCATAATGTCCTCAAGGTCCATCAATACTGTTGCAAAGGGTAAATTTTTCTTCTTCTTTTCGGCTGGATAGAATTACAGTGTGTGAATGTCCCATAGTTGTTTTATCCACCCATCTACGGATGGACACTTGGGAGGCTTCCATATCTTGGTGAGTGTAAATAATGCTGAAATGAACAAAGGGGTGCTTATGTTCTTTTGAATTAGTGTTTTGGGTTCCTTTGGATATATTTCAGGAGTGTGATCACTGGGTCAAAAGGCAGTTCCATTTTTAACTTTTTGAGGTATCTCCATACTGCTTTCCACAGTGGCTGCACCAGTCTGCATTCCCACCAACAGTGCGAAATATCTCCAACACTTGTTTGTTGATTTATTGATGACAGCCATTCTGACAGGTGTGAGATAGTATCTCATTGTGGTTTTAATTTGCATTTCTCTGATGACTAGTGATATTGAGCATCTTTTCATATGTTTACTGGCCATCTGTTTGTCGTCTCTGGAGAAGTGTCTATTCAGGTCCTTTGTCCATTTTTTAATTGGGTTGTTTGGGTTTTTTTTTTTTTTTTTTTTTTTTTTTTTTTTTTTTTTTTTTTTTTTTTTTTTTTTTTTTTTTTTTTTTTTTTTTTTTTTTTTTTTGGTGTTGAATTCTGTGAATACTTTACAAATTTTGGATATTAGCCTCTATTCAGATGTAGTGTTGAATATGTTTTCCCATTCTGTTGTTTTTTTGTTTTGTTGATGATTTCCTTTGGTATGCCAACAATTTTTAGTTTGATGTAGTCCCATTTGTTAATTTCTTTTGTTTTCCTTGCCTGGAAAGATATATCTGATAACAAATTTCTATGAACAATGTCTAAGATTTTGTCGCCAATGTTTTCTTCTGGGATTTTTATGTTTTTGTGTCTAACATTTAAGTATTTTATCTATTTTGAATTTATTACTGTGTGTTGTGCAGGAAGGTGTTCTAGTTTCATTTTTTGGCACATATCTGTCCAATGTTCCCAACACCATTTATTGAATGAAGTATCCTTAATCCATTATATGTGCTTTCCTCTTCTTTTGAATATTAACTGACTATAAAGCTGTGAGTTTATTTCTGGCCTCTCTTTTCTGTTCCATTGATCTACGTGTCTGTCTTCATGCCAGTACCAGGCTGTTTTGATTACTATGGCCTTGTAGCATAGTTTGATATTAGGTAGAGTGATTCTCTAACTTTGTTCTTTCTCAGGATTGCCGTTGCTATGTGGGACCTTTGTGGTTCCAAATACATTTTTGAAATATTTGTTCTAGTTCTGAAATGCATCATGGAGGCTTGATAGGAATTGCATTGAATCTATAGATTGCTCTGGGTAGTATAGATTTTAATGATGTTAATTCTCCCTATCCATGAACACAGTATGTGCTTCCACTTATTTGTATCTTCTCCAATTTCTTTCTTCAGTTTCTTAGAATTTTCACCAAAGATTCCACCAAGAAACTACTGGGACTTATAAATGAATTCAGCAAAGTAGCAGGATACAAAATTAATATTCAGAAATCAATTGCATTCTTATATGCCAAAAATGAACTATCAGGAAGGGAGATTAAGAAAACAATCACATTCACAATTGTTTAAAAAAGATTAAAATACCTAGGAATAAACCTAACCAAGGATGTAAAAGACCTTTGAGTAATTTAAAGAGCTATATTGAAAACATCTTGTGATTTAAATTCACTTATTTATTTGTTTATTCATCAGGCATGATAAGGACTTCTCTACAATATGACTAATAAGTGCTATGAATATTTGGTTTGCAAAAGTTTATTTTATAAATAATATTTCAGAAACAATATGATTATTTAAATAATTAATATACATATTTTATATCTTTAAGAAGTACAAGTTATTTTAGACATGATATAACAATGTTGCATTGATTATCTTGATTGATGTAGTCCAGTGTATATTATCTAAAATAATATATCCTCTTACTTAATTTTCAGTTCTAGACTGGAAGTAATTACTGATAACTTTCTAGTATATGGCACATAATAAATAAATTCATACCCACCTGCAAACATACTCAACACATGAATGCATAAAAGTATACATGTAATTTTCAGTTGTAGACTGGAAGTGATTACTGGTAACTTTCTAGTATATAGCACATGATAAATAAATTCATACCCACCTGCAAACATACTCAACACATGAATGCGTAAAAGTATATATGTGTACATATATGCACATTCATCATCATACATGTAAATGTATGCATATCTAGATTTATATTTTCAAAAATGTGTAAGAAAGCTTAGGCTCTTAAAAAAGGAATTGATAAAAAGATGTAGATATTCAAAAATTTGACTCTGGTCTCCCACTTTTGCTAATGTATATTTAATAATTCAGACAGTTTTCCCAGTGAGAATAATTAGAAGAGCTTGACAAGAGTAATGCGCTGGGCACCTGAGAGTGAAGAACTTCTGTGATGGGGGGTGGAGAAGAGCTGAGGCCAACGGAGATGAGCGTGAGAACCGGACCGTTTTACGCTTGTGGGTGTTTCGTGATTCTGGTTAGGGTGCCTGGAAGTTAGAGGCCTGAGGGATTTTCACAGGATTTTTCATGAGAATTTCAAAGATAGATGCCCACATCGGTAAACACACATTCTTTGAGGCCATATAACCTAGGTTAAACTGATTTTCTTATTTATGAGTTCCAGTTCCTCAGAAATATTAACCTCCTTGCACTTTCTTCCTCTTTCTTTGATATTGTATAACACACACAGTAAAATATAAGGTTCTTTATTATTAACACAAATGCAAAATGATAAGGGAAGAAGAAAGGGAAAGGACATTTCTCAATAGATACGTAAATGCATTCCTATTAAGCATAAAGGAAAATACTCTCTTAACTTGTCTAGTGATCTGATGTTTGTCGTTGGTATATTTATTTACCTTCCTGGTAGATATAAATCTATCATTATTATCTAAACTATTTTTTAAATCAAAAGTCCTACAGATAGAACAGAATGAATCTAGTAAAAAATTAATAAAAAATATTAACAGTCTTTTCAGAGGAAAAGAATGGAAAATAAACAAGGAAACTGGCTCAATCTTAAGTAATACCTTGGGAGTATTAATTTATACAATTAAATGATACCATTTCAAAGCTACCAGACAGCAAAAGAAAGAAAGAGGAAAGGAAGAAAGGAGGGAAAGGAAAAGGGAAATGTGGGAACAAACAAACCTATTCAGGGACATGAACTTCCTCCCCACTCCTGGCCTAAGACACAAGGAAAGGCATTAGAGAAAACTGACATTCCAGGTCAGGTGCTCGTGCAACGGAAGAAGGTCTCCAACACTGCAGGTGAGAATGGACACTGGCAACACAATTTTGGGAAACGATCTGATACTCTCTAGTAATATTAAAAATATTTATAATCTCTCACCCATCTATTTCCTTTAAGAATTGTAATTGTGATTACTTAAAAACATGTTCATAGGAAGATCTATATAGAATTTTTTTGGGATATGGTTTGCAACAGGAGTATATTAAAAACATCTTCATTTACAAGGGAATTGATATCTAAGTTGTAGTAGAAATGTACAATTAGTATTATTTTAGTAGCAAAATGGAGTGAACTATGATTTCTATTTAAACATAGGCCACGAAAATATAATATTGGGGAAAAAACAGACCTGTGAATTCCTACAAAACAACAATGTAAAATATATGCAGATATGCATAAATTACACATGAGAATATAAGCACTATAACGGGGTAATGGATTCCTACTGGGGGCAGGAAGGATGCCAAGGAAATGGATCAATGACAGGTTATTTATTGATTTATTTTCAGTTCCCTCTTGCATCTTCAGTTCCTTAAACAGAACTTGGCACAAAGAAAGTTCTCAAAAATATTCAATGAATGAATTAATTAATGATATTTTCAGATATTGAAAATATATATAATTATTAAGATTTTAGTATATATCATTCTCTGTATTATTATGCTAAGTATAAAACACTTCGGGTCTGTTAACCCAAATTCTTATCTTGCTTCAGACCATATTTGTCCATCTTGTTGTAAAACAGATATGTGACAGGAAGCAGTTAAAGTTGAGGCAGTTACCCAAAGGTATTTTTATGGGCTCTTTCTGTAAGCACTAGGGACCCCTTCCTAAAACTGGTAGTGACCAGAGGTAGGAAATTAACCAAAGTTGTTTTATGGGCTTCTTCTTTGGGCACCGTGGACCCCCTCCTCTTCCCCTTCCAGACCTTGGGAGGAATAGGCAGACTCTAAGGACTTCTTTCCCAGATAGTGGAAATGATACACAGGATTTCAAGGACTGGCCTCCTCCCATGCTAGCATGGTGTTTCTTGTGCTGTTCAGAACTCTTGGCAATCTTATTGCACCAGGCTCAGGACTTCCGAGTTGATGAGTGAGACATGTCTCCCTCCTCCTCCCTGCCGTGGTTTGCTATCTATCCTACCTAACAGTGTCATAGTGAACCTGAAATGTTATACTTTAATTTACTGCGTGTATATTCAATTATTTAGCCACTAGTTAGTGATTTATTTTTCTGGTCTCTGCCTTCTTGACCAAATGATCTATGATATTTAATATTTATCTTATCTTGTAATTTAGACCATATATTATTAATTTCTATTTCCCTAGCATTCAATGCATTTAATATCTTCTCAGTAATATTGCACAAATGAAGACTACTAAAATAGTCTCTGTGGGAGGTAACAAGGTCTTCACCAACGTAACAGTGGTGGTGTGGCCTGAGTTTTACTGTTACCACCAGAGGACATTTGCATGACATTAAAAAGCCATATGGGAACTTAATTTTGGTGGCTTAGTACCAATTTTTACTCCTATAAAATACTTAACTTGTATGAATAATATTGATTATTGTACCTTTTTTAAACAGTGAGCTCTCTCCTAAGAGAGCTTAGTACCATTTCTAATTATTTGATGATAGTAATGAAGTAAATTCATCTTCAAACTTTTAGAGGCTTATGAATTGATGCTTGATTGAAAGCATTTTCATCCTAGGAGTAACTACTGTTTGCATGTTAATTTTCCTCCATTTATCCTATTAAGAATGTGAGACATATTCGATCATATCCAATTGCCCTTTCTTTTGTTTTGCTAAATGAATTTCTTAAGGAAAATATTATCTGTTTTATTATATTTTACTCTGTCTTGGAAACATCATAATGATAAGGGTTAAGATGTAGGACTCTGAGTTTTATGGATCTGACATAACTTGAGAAAAATACACTCATATTTTCAAACTGAGATTTGCATGAAGATGATCATGTATGTTAAAAAGGAAGAGTATGGAGGAATAAATGGTGATGGAAGAAGACTTGACGTGGGGTGGTGAACACACAATACAATATACAGTTGGTGGATTACAGAATCGAACACCTGAAACCTATATAATTTTATCAACCAATGTCACCCCAATAAATTCAATTAAAAATAATCTAGATAGAAAAAAAGATGTAGAACTCTATTCCTTTTGTTTTAGTGATTATAAAATGCTATTTTTAAACAGCAAAGAATTGATTAGCTCCAATGTCATAGGTAGAAAGAGGAAAACTACAGGGCCCAGCACAAATAATGTCACTTTTGTATTACAAAATCTTTTATTACAAAATCATAAGCATGTAATTCTGTAACATAACAATATCATACTGAAGCACACCATATGACATTTTAGGTGAAATGTTCAAATTAAAACTATATATTATTACACCCATATTATTACCCTACCAACCACACTTAAGCAGGTATTATTTCTGCTGAACCCTGTATATGTTTAATATAAGAGGTTTTATTAGTAGGTATTTTACATAAAATTTATATAGCTAATATTATGGCCCATGATCAAATTAAAACTTAAAAAAATACATAACAGTTTTAAATCTCATTCCATAAGCTATGTTGGGGAAATATTATTTAATTATTATTTGTATAACTTCATCAAGTTTTTGCATTGAGCCTGCATTCTTTTGAACCAGCCTTATAACTGAGCTCAGTAATAATGTTCCCTCTTCTTTACCCTGATTCCAAGACCATATACGTTACCAGTGTCCAATTGCAGAGGCTTTTTTTTTTATTTACTTATTTTTGGAGAGAGGGGAAAGGAGAGAGAAAGAGTGGGAGAGAAACATCAATGTGTGGTTGCCTCTCACGAGCCCCCATTGGGGACCTGGCCTGCAACCCAGGCATGTGTCCTGACAGGGAATTGAACTGGCGACCCTTTGATTTGCAGCCCACACTCAGTCCATTGAGCCGCACCAGACAGTCCAGAGGCTTTTAATAAACTATACAATTCATCAAACATCTTGCACATGTGTTCCCTTTAGGTCTGGTGGCTATTCATCATGTTTGTGAAATTCTTTGTACATAGAAATCTTCACTGAGTTTTGAACTCTTATGCCTAGACTTTGAAGTAACTTGTAATCGTGTCTCTGTCAAACCTTGGCTCCTGTATCCACAGTTGATGACCCTCAGCCCTGCTATGAAGCAGATTCTTGTGTCCTATTGCCTCTAGACCTGAAGACCTCTCCCTCTTCTCTCAAGCCAAGGGAATGTCCGTATAATCTGGAGAAAATTCTCCCATTACATTTTGTTGTCACCTGCTTCTGTATGAAACACTATTTCTTTTCCTTTTACCTCTTTAGGAAAGTCTCAAAGTTCTCCTAAGAGTGTAAACTATTGGAAAACAGGAGCCAATTCTGTAGTGTCCACTGCCAAATGCTTGCCTTGGAGCTGTGAAATATAGATTGAGACAGAGGCCACCACTCAGGAGTATCTCCCACCTGCATAAGAAATACCAGTGTTAGAGGTGGCTTTGTCAATGAAAGACCTCTGAAAGAATACACATTTACCGGGGAAAGCAGCATTGAATTATTTGTCATATTAGTTATTATATGATTTTAGATAGTGATGTGTGTAACACAATCTGTATTTCTGGCTTGCTGGATTTTTTTTTTTCTTTTCTCATTGTAAAACTTCTTTGGAGGTGTGGTGGCAAACTAGGGTCAATGCCAGTCTTGTGCTCTTTAGTGCGGAGGTTTTCTTGGGTGTCTTCGTTGAAGCAAAAACCCAAAACTTTGATACTATATGACCATCTCATACAAGGGTATATAAAAAGTTTCATGCTTAAAATAAGATTCATAAAGAATTACATGTAAGATAATGAATGTGAGGACTTCTTAACTCTATATAAATAAATTTATGCTTATTTGTAAATGTGGATAATGTTGGTCTCTTGGAAAAATATTGCTCTAAAATTGATGCAACTATCCTTTCAGAAGGATCTTTGATTTGAGAAAATGATGAATGATGATATTCATATCATTTTGACATTCAGATATCCTTAAAACAAAGGATATGGTTGGGCTGGGCTCAAGTCTATGACCCGACTACAACAAAACTAACCTGACCATGTAGTGAGTGATGATTTGAGAGTCCTGACTTAATTCACTCAGTCACAGCATGCCCATTTTCAATAATGTACAAGCAGTATACTGTTCACACAGTGAAATGGCGGTCCTAATTAGCTAGCTATCCTAATTTTCACGTATCTCAGAGTCAGAAGGATTCAAGTCAATCAATATAAAAATGAGTAACATTAACTTTTTTCTGACATTTTGATTTTCTGATCTGTCTCTCTATATGTGTTTGATCATAAGAAGTTAAATTATTCCAAAGGCCTTTGTGGTTCATCTGGACACCTTTGGAATCTTTTTCTATAATAAAAAGTCATCTTGTTCCTCAAAATAGCATCAAAATTATATCAAAAAACTATATCTCATAAACAAACTTTACTAAATCTTCTCTTAATTTCGCTGTCCCTCTTACAATAAGAACAGATTGCCCCGTGTCTGCATGTGGCTGTGCCAGACTCCGTGTCACTAAGGCTAAGGCTTCCGCTTTCTGCTGACGGGTCTGGGGCTGCGGGTGGGAAGTGAACGATTTTCAAGCTTGCTTTAGGTTTGACCTTCCAGTCCAGCTGAGCCTCCTCAGTGCACGCCCACTGTTTTCTAGTCAACCAGGGTGTGTGGAGCCCTTACCTGCCCATGGTTCCAGGATTCAGATGTCTGGGCTCTTTTCTTTCCTTTTTTTTAAGATTTTACTTGAGGGGAAGGAAGGGGAAGAGAGGAAGAGAGAGAAATATCAATGTGTGGTTGCCTCTTATGTGGCCCCCACTGAGGACCTGGCCTGCACTCCAGGCATGTGCCCTGACTGGGAATCGAACCGGGACCCTTTGGTTCCCAGCCCGCACTCAATCCACTGAACTACGCCAGCCAGGGCATCTTTTCAAATGTCTGGCTTGTCTGCCACTTTCCCTAGTCAAGTCCAGGATTTCAGGTTCCCAGCTTTTCAGTAGGGTATGTTTTTGTTTTTCACTCTCTGTTCCAAATCAGGTCATCTGCTTTTGTCAGAGAAATTGCTAATTTTCTTGGCCAGCCACACCCTGGTTAGCAGTGGGGTAGTGAGAGGTGAAAATGGGAGCAACCTCAGGCAAGAAGGCAATAGAGTGTCCCTGTTTTTAAGGAAAGTTTTAGTAGTTTTTTCTTTTATATAAACAATGCTTCTCAATTTGTTTTTGCCTTTGATCACAATTCAGAGTCCAACATGGTTGTTTTCAACAACACTGCAGTTTTATATTTACTGTTTTTAGAAGATTTACCAGTATCTGCCATCTATCACTGGTAGAAAATTTGCTTTATTTCTTGCATTGTTTAAGAGTTTTTCAAATTATCTCATTTTATCATCATAACTCATTAATGAATTAATAATATGCATACTATGACTTTATGTAAGCAGAATTCATGACTCATTGACTCAGAAGTATATGAGGGATGGGATCTATATATGCCCAACTGATTTATACCAAAGTGATAGTGGCTTTCCTTTACATAAATGTCCTCTAGAAGGGAGAAAAAAACAATCAAACTTTGCAAATAATCCACACATTAACTAACACATGTTCTTTGTTTCATAATTAGAATAGAAAGATCCTTTTCCACTTCCTACACTGTACTTTGTCTCTCATTCAATATCCAAATATTCTCACTATTAAAATACATTAATCATTTTTTAGTATAACGAATGCATCTGAAATTAGGAACATAGATTCCAAAGACTAACAAACAGTATACTTATATAACATGTAACAAAAACACTCTGTTAGTATTAGTTAGGCAGAATAGATTGCAAACCAAGGCAGGGAGGGGGAGGGCGACATGTCATTAACTCAGCAGTCCTGAGCCTGGTCAGATAAGATTGCCAGGTGTTCCAAAAATTAAAAGAAAAACCATGATAGCTCAGGAAGAGGGATACCCTTGAACCTCTATATGTATCATTTTCCTGTCCTGGGAAAGAAAGACTTTGAAACTGTATATTAATCCCAAGGTCTAGAGAAGGGAGGAGGAAGGAAAACCTAGAAGCTGGCTACAAACATATAAATCCTAAAGTTCCAATAATCGGGGTACTCAGACTAGCTGGGTGTCCATTTACAGCTTGGGGCTCAAGTGTATTTCATAAATAAACCTGCTATCTCATTTCCATTACATGTTTTATCTCTCACCTGAATTCATCCCTTGAGAGCAAGACAAGAACTGAAGAGGGGAGCCCCCTAACTCTGGTCTCCCCAGTAATATTAAGAACAAAACTTTTGAAAACACAGCATAAAGGTGATAAATTATTTTAGTATCTAACAATCACTTTAATTGTGTTTTCCAATCCTATCACTGAGGTTGAAAACATTTTAAAAAAATGTTTCCCACATGTAAAATTAGTTTCTCCATAAAGCACTTAGTTTTGTAATAAGAGCTTAGCTTATTTTTTATGTGAAAATTCTGAGTAGTCCAAACAGGAGGCTTTGCAACAGGGAAGTTAATGCTATTATGAGATACCATAAAGTAAACAATTCAAAAATCTAATTAGATTCACCTGATTTATCATTTCATTTTTGGTAAAAAAAAAAAGGGCATGCAAATATCAATTTTAATTTGTGTTACAATATTCAGTTTCATTGAATATATGATGCAATATCATAGCTCAAAACTAGCTTAGCGTGTTGTATTAGTCAGTTAGGGCTGCCTTAACAAAATACCATTGCCTGAGTGCTTTAAATGACAGAAGTTTGTTTCTCATGGCTCTGGAGCTGGGTGCTCCAAGATCAAGGTGCTGGTAACATTGGTTTCACTCTGAGATCTCTTTACAGAGAGAGATAGAATGAGCTCTCTGTTGTCCCTTCTTACAAGGAAACTAATCCCATCGAAATCGGAAAAGACACCTGCATTCAGGCTGCCTGTCACTACCAAACCCAATAAACAAAGACAGAGAGAACTCTTTATGGGCGCTTTATTCAGATGGCCGGCGATCTGAGAAGATGGTGGGTTCATACCCTAACAGACCATCTTGTCTTTTCTTTCCAAGCCAACGTTTTTATACCAGGGAATAAACAAGGTGTGGTGAGGGGGTTTGAAGTTCAGTGAGGATTAGGTAAAAGAAACTGCAACATTCCTGTCCTGGGCAATTAGCTGTTCTCAGGGACTGGTGGTAGTCTGTCCCTCCCTGAAACATAAGGGCCCGAATGCCTCCACTTGTCCCCAGGCGGTCATCTTTAGCAGTGCCCCAGGAGGTCGGCTATTTTCCCAGGGGACAGGATGGGCCTTATCTGAAGGATCTGGAGCAAAAGCTTTAATATATGCATTACTTACTAGGCTTATAACTATTTTCCTCATGCTAAAATTTTTCAACTCTTGAGTCCCCTATCACCATTGGACCAGGACCTACCCACATGACTTCATCTACCCGTAATCCCCTCCCAAAGTCCCACCTCTAAACATCGTCAGTTGGGGGTTAGGACTTCCACATGTGAATCAGGATGTACACACATTCAGTCCATATCAAATGTCAACATAAATTCATTCATTTTTACATTTAAATAATATTTATTTGGAGAGTCTAGAATTAGAGAATGAGTAAAATAGACGTCATCCTTTCCTCACAGAGCTGGAATCTAATTTATCTATTAATTGTCTGCTCATGTAGACTGTGGTAAAATTTTCCAAACTAAATAACAGAATTTAGGCTGTATTTATACTGCAAGAAAGAATTACTATGACCACTTTTTTCTAATAAAAACTAATATTTAATATAAAACAATCTACATGGAGGTAATAATTATTAAGCATACCATTTGGTGTTCTGTGAGGTTTTCCTTTGTTGTTAATGTTACATTGATGTATAACACATCTATCATTTCCCATATATAGAGAGATAAACTTATTTCAACTCTATTTCATTTTACTTATCTTCTCAGAAAATGATACAGGGGAAAGATGAGAATGTTGAGCAGCGGGAAGAAGAAAAAACATAACATGAGTCCAAAATGATGTAGGAGTAATAATTGAAAATGATTAAATGATAAAATATTGTATATGCAATACAAATATTTTTATTCAAGTACACATTTTAAATCTAATTATAAGCATGTTACACTGTATAAGTTTTTGCTACTTTACAACTTTCTAAAATTTAATCCTTACTATATTTTTTCCATTACTTTTTAGTCCCACTGTACCTCGCCTCCGCAATCCCCACACTGCTGTCCATGTCCATGAGTCCTTTTTCCCTTTTGCTCAATCCCTCCACCCCATAACCTCCCAACTTTTTCAAAATTATGTCATTCTACCTCGATTTCTTAAAAGTCTATATTTTGGAGGAAGCCATCATTCCATGCTGTTTCATATAAGTTAGCTGTCATTGTGATTTCATCTTGGAAAGCATTGTAGTTTCCTTTGCTTGAGGGTTCTGGTACCGTTCCAAATCTCTATACATAAATTTTCAGCTGGCATTCAAGGCCTTTCACATTATGATATAAATGTAACACTGTTTTTCCTTTCCCTATGCTATCCTTCCTGGCCAAGTCTCGTATTGCTCAGCTTGCCAGGAAAAGTGGATTAGATACTGTTTGCTGAACAAATCTAAATCTTTTTCACATCTGGGCCATATTTCACACTGCCCTTTTATAGGAATGAAAAATACACGTGTGTGCATGCACATACAAACACAGAAGATGCATGTATCTTAGGGAATAATTCCCACATTACATTTCTAAATTTTCCTAACCACTTCTATGACATTTTTATCATTACATTTCCAGTCACACTTTGAAACTAAATTTGAAGACAAATCTTCTAAGTGTTTTCAAGTCAGATGAAAGGAATAGCAATCACATAAAGAATTTTGTTATGTGGTTCAATGTCTCTAAAAAATATGACACGTTTTAAAGTATAGAACATATACTGTTTTGTTTCTTTTTGTCATAAATTTATAACTGTAAATTTTTTGTTCCTCTGAGTTAGTCAGCTTGGAAGTAAATTTAATATCCAATTGCAGCAGCTATTTGCAAACATTAGCTCCTAGGAGGAAAGTTCTCATTCATAAGGTATGGCATATAGGAGAACCATAGACAAGAAATGCAAGACCTAAGTTGGTACCCAAGTGAGTCTATATCCTAGGTATAAAGCTGTTTGAAGATTGCAGTCTATGGGTATAGGTTAAAACCCTGTTTTGTAACAAAAGAGGAGTGCAGAAATAGGTTTGGGCAAAGCTGAAACTATGAGACATTCTGTCCAATCATGAAGAAGAAGCTGTAGAAACAAGGAGGCAGGAACCCACACCCTGGTTAGTGGGCTGGCTGTGGAGCCAAGAGCCCCAGTCAAGCCTCAGATACGAGCAAATACATTCAGAGCTTTTCCTGAGCCTGACAGTGTTCGGGTGCGAAGGTGCTGATAACAGAACCAAAGCCCTGCTCTCAACAAACTTGTGCTCTAGTGTAGGGTCACAGACTGCAAACACACACTCTACCTTGTCAGAAATGGATCAACATCAAGAAGATAAATCTGAAAAGAGCAAGGGAAAAGAAGTGCTCAGTTAGATAAGGTGAATGGCAAAGACATTTCAAAGTAGGTGAAGTATGACTAGAGAGCCATAAGTATTTCTGAGAACATACCTTTCAGGTAGAGAAGCAAAAAGTGACGCATGTCTAGGTCAGAACACACCTGGTTGGAGGAGCTACACATAGTAAGGAGTTTGGGGCAGAGTGAACAGAGGGAGAATGGCCTAGAAAATGCTTTTAGAAATGTTTTCTATTGAACATTAGGAAAGTTCATCATACATTTCTATCTATTTGTAAAAATACATTTTACATCATAAAGACGGTAGTAGAATTTAAACCCATTTGTTGCTAATTTAAACAAGAAATGATTATTTTCTAATTATACCTCTCAGAAGTGTCAAACTCATTTTCACTGGGGGCCACATCAGCCTCATGGTTGCCTTCAAAGGGCCGAATGTAATTTTAGGACTGTATAAATGTAACTACTCCTTAACAGTTAAGCCAGAGCTTGGTGCTGCCGCCAGGTAGAAACAAGGTGCCAGGCGGGATAAAACAAGTGGAGGACCGGATAGGGCCTTGTGTGTGCCACCTGTGCTCTGTGTGAATAAGAAAGAAGTAGGATTTGAAACAACGTGTTGCTGATCTAAACAAGAACAAATACGCCCTCTTGGTGTCTCTGTGCAGTCACCTCCCTGTCACAGTCACACTGAACGCCCAGTTTGCTCACGTTTCTTGAAAGCTGGTGAAATATAAGAATTCAGGAAGCACTCAGCATTTTATTCATACACGAGCAAGTATACAATATTGTTAAAGGAATTTATACTCATGTTTCTTTTCTAATACAAAGTCTAGCTGTTTGTCTCAACATAGGAAAAATCAGCCTATAAGTTTCTTCCTGAGAACATTTATTCTCTGGAAAATTTATTTTGACTTTTAATTTTTTGTAAGTTAGTACAGCAAGATTTTTTATTATTAGATAACAATGCAAGGATAAAAATATATTCTTGTAAAATAAGTAAAAATGTTTCCATTTCTTCTGACTATAGAAGAAATTTATCAAAACCAGTACAGTGGAGAAAGTATGAGGACTATTTTTGAGAAGAGAAATATATTTTTCAAGAAAATTTAGAAAGGGGATCATTTGTGCTTATTTTTAAACCTTAAGATTGAAGTAACTTGGCATGTTCTCATACCTGGGAGGGTCTCATTAGCAGGACTTGCAGCACTTGGATGTAATCTAGGACAGTTGAGCTTTTCTACATGTACGTGTGGCCAATTTGACAGCTATTATTAATATTAAAAGTTCAGATAAGTCAGGAAGATTATTATAATACTCTGGTTATAAATAATGAAAATGTGTAACTTTTATATATTTTATAACCTTAATAATACTAATAATTTAAGAAATTCAGTTGGATATATATATATATGCATATATATGTGTGCAAGATAAATGAAACAATACAATTACACTTATATTATTTTCCTTTGCCAGGCATTGTGTCTATAGCTATAACTAATAATGACATAGTCTATATCCTTGTAAAACTTGTTTTTTTTTAATTTTTTTTCACAATGAAAAACAAGGATTTAATTGATGTGCTCAAATGCATATTGAAAAAGAAATGTAAATGACTTCATTCCTGGTTTGTCAGACTAATCTAGACTAAATCTAGACTGTGTCCTGCTGTGAATAATTAGGGAAAGTGTTTAAAAAGTTTGTTTAACAGCATTGAAAATCTAACAAGGTCCTACAATGGTATGAGTCCTAGATCTGAGAAAAAAGGAACTCCAGGTGAAGGAGTCCAGTTTGGAAGCTGCATTTGCAATAAGAGTACATAACAGTTCTGTAAGAGATGGCCTAGGACTATGGAACCATGAAGAACTAAAGAAACCAATTTTGGAATACAGGGTGTGTCAAGAAGAGACCCTTGAAAACCTTACATATACTTTTTGGGGACTCTGTAGAGCCTAAATATAGAATTAAGGATAGAATAGGCAAATCCTGGCCTTTGCAGGGATGAATCCTGATTTTTAAAAGATTTTATTTATTTTTAGAGAGAGAGGAAAGGAGGGAGAAAGAGAGGGAGAGAAACATGAATGTGTGGTTGCCTCTCGTGCGCCCCCTACCAGGGATCTGGCCAACAAACCAGGCATGTGCTCTGACTGGGAATTGAACCAGGGACTCCTTAATTTGCAGCCCAGCGCTCAATCCACTGAGCCACACCAGCCAAGGCTGAATCCTGATTTTGTAACATGACAATTTCTGATTGAATTAGGTGATCTTCATTTGAAAAACTCTTGACAAACTGCCACTCTTAATGATTATAGTGACATCCAGTCCTCAGATAGTATCTACAATGTACCATATACAATTCTAAGATAGTAGCAAGGTATAAGGTAGCGTTATTGAAATTCATGAAGAACCGTAGCTCACCAACATGCTTCTTACTGGGAATTCTGGGAAATAGAGCATCCAGTATCTCCCCTGTGATGCAAGGGCCTAAGAAGAAAATAGTGGTAATGGAGAGCTGACAATGGACAGTCCAGCGCAGTAAGGACCGAGGTTTGGACGAAATTAAAAAAGTTCAATTAACACATACAAGACAGTTGTACCTAATGACAGAATTTATATTAAAAAAATCAATTTATCAAAATTGACTGCCTATGAACTATGAAGGAAGGCTCAAGCAATAATTAAAAATTTTAATCATATAAATGTGACCTGTATGTACAATAGATAGAAATTAAGCTGAAATATTGAAATAAGTAGAAAAAAGCTATATAATTATCAGAAATAATGTGAAAAAATGAATGCTATCAAGGCTGCTGGACACAAAGATACTATATAAAATTTCATTATATTTCTATATTCAAAAGTCAGAAAATAAATTTTAAGTGATAGTATTTCCATAGCAACACAAATATATACACATATATTTGGTATAAAACTAATAAATATCAAAATTCTAATAAAACTAAAACAATTTGGAGAGCCACTGATAAGTTATGAGTAAATCAAGGCATATTCTGTTTGCAGGATAGTTCATAAACTCTAATTCCCCAATATTGCTGTTTAGATCTCCTGTAATTTCAGTAAAAGTTTCAATAGTATGTGCATCCATCCATGTGTAAATCAAAATTTTGATTCCTAAATTTATATAAAGGCACAAAGGATTTAGAGTATCAGTCAAGTCATTCATGAAAATGGTAAATAGTTTTCATCAGGAATAAAGGACAATGTTTTAAATAAAAGGTGCTCAGAAAACTGATCTGTACAGAAAATATGAAACTTGAATATCATCTCATACCACATATACATATAAACAACAAGTGCACTATAGATCTAATGACAAAAGCCAAATAAATCAATACAGGATACACACATACATAAGGCTTCTACAATATACTATAGAAAATATGTTCACAATTTTATGGTATTGAGCTATTAATTAGCTGGGACATGAAACAATATCTTACTGACATTTCCAACCAACTACCTCTGGATTTCAGTCAGATCAGAGTCACGGATTTCAAAAGCGTCTCTGTAAGTTCTTTATTCTTACTGACCCTTAAACTTCTATCAATTGAACATAATAATGTTTTTTTTTTTTTATTTCTATCTAAAATGTGTTTTGTGTGTGTGCATATCTTGGAGGCAAAACAACAAAAGCAAGAAATTTCTTGGGAAGAGAAACAATTCTTTGATATCAATTAACACAATTAAGGTGATAATGTCTCAGGTTTTTTTTTTTCCATTTTTCTACTGCTCTCGGCCACTCCAGCTGAAGCGTTCCTCTCTACCAGGCTAACAGACCCGGCCTCCTCCTACCACCAAGGGGAAAATGCACATGCTGTTGTGCACAAATCTGTATCTTTTACTTCGGGAACTGAAGTTACCAACTTAAAACACAGTTTTGCTAGACAACCACATTCATCACACTATCACATTTAAGAATTCGAAATGCAATAAATAAAGGCAATGCATGGCCTTCCAGTGAAAAGTATTTGACGGCTGAAAAAAATAAAAAGGAGACAAGTGCCATATGGGAGGATGCACAGGGGTTGGATTTCATTAAAACTCCTCAGACAAGCCCTCTCTGGACAGCATTTTCTTAGAAACTAGCCCCCTCCATGTTTCAGCAGGATGGAGATTCATGCTTGACATTCCAGAAATAATCAAGTATTGGTGACATTTGTCATAATGATGACATTACATTATATCAGTGTCAAAGAGAGAATTACATAAAACCTCTTGGGGCAAAGAAAGGAGGGAAGAGTTTTCCTTACCTTCAAATGTTACTATCAAGCAGAGAAAGATGAATTTATACACTAGAATAGCTTGTTTTACAAATATGTTCTGTCAATAGAGTCAATCTGATGTGACTTTAAATAGTGATGTAATTGATATATAATATAAAGTATATATCTAAAGAAATAAAGTCTTATAAATAACTTTAATAGATGTGGTTATTTTTTAAATGTTTGACTCAATTAGTGAAATAGAATTTTGCCAGGTAAAATTCTGATTCTATCAAAACAATAATAAACTGATCTTACAAAAGACAAATTAAATATTTTTTAAAGATTTTATTTATTTATTTTTACATAGAAGGGAAGGGAGAAGAAAAAGAGGGAGAGAAAAATCAATGTGTGAGAAACATTGATCTGTTGTCTCTCATATGCCCCTAGCTTGGGACCTGCAACCCAGGCATGTGCACTGACTGGGAATTGAACTGGCAACCTTTCATTCACAGGCTGGCACTCAATTCACAGAACCATATAAGCCAGGGTCATTAAATAATTTTACGTATCTAGAAATTATTATATGGCGCTTAGCAATACATGTGTAACTTTTTAAAATTTTTTCTATATATATCAATAAAATTTTATAGTATATATGTTCTGCCTTAATTTTATTTTACGTCTGTAAAATAGTATTTGGCACATATACACACACACATACATATATATATACACACACATACATATATGAATCTCTATAAGCCTGCACATGACTGTAGATTTGTAGGATTTACTGTGTGGAATTTAGAATAGATAGGAGAAAAGTGTTGCACAAAAGAAGGAATACATGATAAAGAGAGAAAAGAGCATTGCAATCCGTCACACCCTTATAAGACAAAACTGTTAACTGCACTCAGAGAAGTGCAACACGGTTGGCATCACTTAAATGTTGACTCTTGGGAAAGCTCCCAGTGTGCTTCCAGGAGCCGCAGGCATACTGCCCTTGAAAGGCCTTAATTCTTATCCTTAACTGTGCTATACCCCCTGGGAAAAGGTAATGATAGAAAAAGGATGTAAAATAAGAAAAAACCCCACAAAACTAGATGTCATTCCAAAATCTACCCATTATCAGCTGTGGAAGTTTGAGGAAACTATTCAGCTTCTCAAAGTTTCAATCCCATCTCAGCAACCACCTATGGTTCTTGGCAGTTTTTCTTCCTTATGGCAATTTATATTTTATATGGCACCGGCAAACTTATTTTTTAACATGCCTGGTTCTAGAATTATAAAGGGAAGAGCACAGGAAACTCCTGTTGAGCATACAGAAGACTGTTATTTAAAAGTTAAAACTTAACCCTTCCTTTGACTCTGTCACTTGTTTCCTGGGCCCCCACAGCACAGCCAGCTTACTTCATGAAAAGGAAAAAAAAAAAGTAAGTTTAAGAGTTGAGACATTAGCTTGGAAAGGAGAGTGCGTCTAAAGTTTTCAAGGACTTTAGCAGGGTCTCGTTCAGGGTATCTATGGTCAAACTTCCACATATGGTGAAGACCCATTGATGCAATAAAGTCGGGTAAACTAAGAACATTAGAAACCAACAGAAAGGAGGACTTTTACTTGTTTTTAATAAGAAGTATTCTGCCTTTGATGTGAAATACACTTCTATATGTTCAAATGAATAAATTCATTGTGGAAAAACTAGAAAAATACATGAAGCCAATGCTTTGGAAAGAAATTATATTTATGTGGAGTATGAAAAGGAGCTATTGCTTTATTTATATTGCTGGGATTTCTTAGAAAAAGAAAATATTCAATGTTATTCACATAATTTATATTCATTATTAATTAGGAGGCAGATAACATTTTATTGAGGGATAAATGAAAGTAGGCTATACCAAACTGACACATCCCTAAAGCTGCTCCAGAGATGACTCCACAATTACACGCTCGTGTTTAGGTTAGCGTCGTTTCTCTCCCTGCAGTTTGGGTCTCACCTGCACCTTGGAACCAGGGACAGGAACGGAAGAGAATGTTGCCCCTTTTTTCTAACCCTCCACCTTTTCTACCCACTCTGCTGCTTTTGGTTCTTTCAGGATTAGGGTATAGGATTTAGGCATTATAGAAAAAAAAAAAAAGGAAAGTTAACATTTTACCTAGTCATTCATAGGTTTCTTTTGACTGTTGGCCATTCACTGTCATAGCAAAATACAAAACGGATGCTAAATCTTCCATGGGAAACTTATTTAGAAGAACAGATTGCTGATATCATAAACTTTTGCTCAGCATGATATCCTTTTTTTCTACTGCCATCATGGGTTGGTCCAACCAATGGACTCTAGCCTTTAATAGTCGAGGGATGAAAGGTCAGACACAGTACTATTTTTACATGTCTTCATACTTCCGGGACTCCTGTGAGTTCACAAAATTCTCTCATGCTCTGCTCTAACAGTGTTACATGAGGCAGATCTACGATTTCACACTACAGCATATGTCTTCTTGGATACTGGGAGTGCAACCTTCTCATTCTTGGAGACATCTAAGATGTCTAGGAGTTTCTCTTCCTGACTCCTATCAATTTGGCTGTGAAGATGTATCCTTTTTTTAAGTATATTTTATTGATTATGCTATTACAGTTGTCCCATTTTTTTATCCCCTTTATACCACTCCACCCTGCACCACCCCACCCTCCAGCATTCCCCCGCCTTAGTTCATGTTCGTGGGTTGAACATAGAAGTTCTTGGCTTCTATATTTCCTATACTATTCTTAACCTCTCCCTGTTTATTTTATGCCTACATATTATGCCTCTTACTCCTTGTACCTTTCCCTCCCATTTTGCCCCTTGCTCTCCCCACTGATAACCCTCCATGTGATCTCCATTTCTCTGATTCTGTTCCTGTTCTAGTTGTTTGCTTAGTTTTTGTTTTTGTTGTTTTTAGGTTCAATTATTGATAGTTGTGAGTTTGTTGTCATTTTATTTTTCATAGTTTTTTATCTTCTACTTCTTAGATGAGTCCCTTTAACATTTCGTATAATAATGGCTTGGTGATGATGAACTCCTTTAACTTCACCTTATCTGAGAAGCACTTTATCTGTCTTTTCATTCTAAATGATAGCTTTTCTGCATAGAGTAATTTTGGATGTAGGTCCTTGTCTTTCATGACTTTGAATACTTCTTTCCGGCCTCTTCTTGCCTATAAGGTTTCTTTTTAAACCAGCTGATAGTCTTATGGGCACTCCTTTGCAGGTAACTCTCTCCTTTCTTCTTGCTGCTTTTAAGATTCTCTTCTTACCTTTAATCTTGGGTAACTTAATGATGTTGTGCCTTGATGTGTTCCTCCTTGGGTCCAATTTCTTTGGGACTCTCTGGACTTCCTGGAAGTCTATTTCCTTTGCCACACTGGGGAGTTTTTCCTTTGTTATTTTTTCAAATAAGTTTGCAATATCTTGCTCTACCTTTTCTCCTTCTGGAACCCCTATGATTTGGATGTTATAATATTTAAAGTTGTCCCAGAGGTTCCTAAGTGTCTCCTCATTTTTTTGAATTCTTGTTTCTTCATTCTGTTCTGGATGGATGTTTAATTCTTCCTTTTGTTCCAAATTGTTGATATGAGTCTTGGTTTCCTTCCCATCACTGTTGGTCCCTGTATATTTTCCTTTATTTTACTTTGTATAGCCTTCATTTCTTCCTTCATTTTGCAACCATACTCAACCATTTCTGCGAGCATTTTGAATACCAGTGTTTTGAATTTTGCAACTCATAGGTCGGTTATCTCCTTGCCGCTTAGTTCTTTTTCTGGAGTTTGGATCTTTTCTTTCATTTGGGCCATACTTCTTTGTCTTAGGGCACCTGTTATGTTGTAAGGGGCAGAGCCTTAGTTATTTACCAGGGCAAGGCAACTCTCTTGCTGTATTGTGACACTGTCTGTAGGGGAGGGGTAAGAGAGGCAACAATGTTGTTCATGCTCTTACCCCACTTTTGGTCAGTTCCCTTGCTTCCCACAAGTGGATTTTGCCCTTTCAGATGTTGATACTCAGGTGGGAAGGTTTTTGTACGTTCTAGGATCCTGTGGTACTCTCTAATGGACTCTCCTGTGAGACTGGGAGTTTCTTCCATCTCATAGCCTCCACAAAATTTTCCAGCTAGAGGTTTTCAGTCTTTAGTGTCCTGGTCAGCCAGCCTGTGCAGTCCACAGCCTTGCCTCGTGTTCTCTCCATATGGCTGCCAGTCTCTGCACCTCCTACCTGTCTGGATGAATGTTTTTTTTAACTCTTTCATTGTTGGAGTTCCATGCAATTTGATTTTCTGGCAGTTCTGGTTGTTTTTTTCGTTTTAAATTGATTGCTATCCTTCTTTTGGTTATGAGAGGAAGTGAAGTGTTTCTACCTATGGCTCCATCTTGGCCAGAACTCCACGTGAAGAAGTACCCTTAAGCACATAACTATAATAGCACTCCGAATCCTTACAATATCTTTTTAATTAATCAGCATTTTGTCTAGTGAATCTGTAATTTATGAAGGCTCTTGATAATTACATATGTCGGGTTGCTTTGACTGGCTCTCATTATGTTCTGCAAGGTTGTATCCGACTCTGGTCTTGAAAATGTTTGGATTATTCCACCTATTATGTTTAGGCTTAGTGCCTCTCCCAACAACTCAATCTTTTTCATACTATGAAGCTTGAAAATAGAAAACTGTTATTTAACTAAGTAAAATTTGGAGCTGGGAGTAAGAAGCAGGGATAAAGATAAGTGGAAGTGCATTAACATCTTTTTAAAAAACTGGAGTTAAGAAATAGATATTACCTATATTTATAGATTGACAAATAGATTTTTGAGTATGTGATAAATTAATAGTTACAGAAATGGAAATTTGAAATTTGTTAACAATAATTACCTTTGGAAACTACCCTGGGAATTGGAAATAAGAAAGACTTTTATTTACATACCCTATATATTGCCTCAAGGAAGCTGTGAGGACTGTGTGTGTGTGAGTTATCAGAAAAATTGACAAATCAACTGATATTGTCAGATATTGGGTCAAATTTCCTCAGATACAGAGAGAAAACACACACACACACACACATATATATATAAAACACACACACATATAATATTTTTCTTAAATATACCAATGTGGTGCTTAGTGTGGAAGATATATACATTTTTCATTTTGTTAAACAAACTTTTAAAAATGCTTCATTAGCAGACAGTAAAGACAAAGATTATTAGGTCACATTTTTTTATAGTTCAGGAAAATACAGTACACAAAACTGTGAAATATTTCTAACAGAGATTTTATGGTAAAGTTTAGCCAATTTTTTAACATGTAGCAATGGCTTCACTGGGACTGTTGAATTTAGGTCTTTTCTAGGTTTCTTCAGAAAAAACTTCTGATACAAAACCACGGATTTTGATTTAGAAAATTTAAGTTCTTTTTTAAGTCTCACAAATTTTTATACTAATAACATCAGTATTGATTTAATCTTAACTATCCATACTTACATGTGAATATTGAAAATATTTTTTGAAAATAGTGTTATGAATTATTTTTAACATGCTCAAAACACTGACATTCATCTATGGTTGATGAAGACTGATTTGAAGCTTCAACATTTTGAACTGCGCTGATCCTGGCCTTACCTAGCAAAATCCTCAGCTGCTGTACTTAAAATGCCTAAGCTGCTCATTCTCCTAGAGGCAGAGATGTCTGGTTAAAACACCACTGCCTTCTGCCCATTTTCTGCCTTTCAATGAGAAGACACTCCTATTGTTTCCACCTACTCCCTTCAGGCATCCTGTCACTATTTGGCAGCTAACTTAACCTCTTAGTTAACATGTATTCGAGCCATGTGCTGATATTGATATTCCTGACAACCCAAGGGGAGAACCTTATGACACGTTTTTACCAATGCCAATTCCAAGTACAGTAAGATCTTTTGAGAACAGCCAACCCTGCTTTCATTATTGCTTTTCCTCTCATTAGAATAGGAAAAAAACTCATTTATGCACTGCACTTCAATGTCAAATTCTCTCTTTATATTTTTATATATAAAATCAGTACCTATTTATTAAGAGGCTACAATGCACCAGGGATTCTTCTAGGCATTTGGGTATATTTGTGCATAAAAAAGAATAGATTTCTATCTCCATGATTCTTATATTTTAGCGAGAGGCAGAGACAATAGAAATTGATACAGTGAATGAATCATCTAATATTTATAAGTATGAAGACTAAAAGAGGTTAATCAGTATACAGGGAGTCAAGAATGGCAAGGGCTGGGAGGTACAGATTGTAATGTTGAATAGAATGATCTGAAAATTCTCATTGACATGATAACAAGCAAAATAGAGGCAGACTCATAGAGGGAGAGCAGGATGACAGCTAAGGCAGGGAGGGCAGGGGGTGGAGGGATTGAGCAAAAAGGAAAAAGGACTCATGGGCATGGACAACAGTGTGGAGGTTGTGGGGGTGTGGGATATAAGGAGATAAATAGTAATGAAAATAATTCAATAAATACATGAAGTAAAAAAAAAAGATATGAACAAAGATATAAGAAGGTAAGTGGTTTAGTCATGTGAATTTCTGGATTCATTCTTCAACAAATAAATAGCAAATGTACAATCTTTATGGTGAAACCAAAGGAGCCAGTGTAGCTGGAATATCTTGGTGAGAATGGAGGTAGAAAGAAGTAGAAATGAGTTCAGAGATTTAAAAGGGAGTTTGAGGGTGGGGTCTACGATTATATAAGGCTTTATAGACTGCATAAGGGCTGTGACTTTTACTCTGAATGAACTAGGGAGTTACCACAGTTTGAGTCAAGGGTGACATGATCGGACTTAGGTTTGAAAGACCACTCCTTTTCTGCTTGCTGGCTTCAGTATATGAATTCATTGTATTGGGCTAAGAGTAGAAGCAGAAAGGCCAGTTAGGTGGCTCTTGTTTGAGGGATCTACCAGCAGAGCAAGTGAGAACCTGCAAGATTCTATTAGAGTCAAGATTGTGGTGGGAGGGGTGGGAGGATACGGGGCCAAGGCACAGTCAAGAATGAATCTAGGAAGCCCTGGGTGGATAGCTCAGTTGGTTAGACCATTGTCTGAGGCACCAAAGTTGTGGGTTTGATCCCTAGTCAGGGTGCATACAAGAAGAAATCAGTGTATGCATAATTAAGTGGAATAACAAACTGATGTTTCTCTCTTTTCTCTCTCTCTCTTTTTCTGTAGTCTAAAATCAATAAATAAAAATTTTAGAAATCATTAAAAATGAAATAGTGATAGTAAATATATTTTTTAAAAGAATGAATCCAGGAACTTTGGGGTTAAACCACTGAAGGGACACACTTGGGTTTAAGCAGATTTGAGAGGAAGTAAAACAGGGTTCAATATTGTACATATTGTTTCAGAATTAACAAGTGACATCTAAATAAAAATGTTAGTAAGAAGCTGATAATCAAGTTTGAAGTTCAAAAGGAATATCAGGCTAAAGATACTCAATGAGGACCATTAGTATGTGCAAAGGATTAAAGTCATCAGACTGTATGACTCATCGAGGAAGGGAGGCTAGTTCAAGAAGAAAGAGGACTAAACTCTGAACCTTGAGACATGTCACCAGTGAGACACTGGGAGTAGTAGGATAAACAGGCAAGATTAAGAAGGAACACCTGTGAAGTAGGGAAAACAAAAGCAGATAGGGGTGCCCTGGAGGAGAAGTAAAGAAATATATCAAAGAGAAAGTGGTCATCTTTGTGAAGTGCTGCTAATGGCCCGAGTGAAATAAGGACTGTGGACTACGCACTGGACTTAGCAGTGTGGGCGCCACTGGTGAACTGGACAAGAGCAGCAGTGCAGGAGGTGTGGAAGCAAAAGCCTGATTGTGGAAGGGTCAGAGAAAAAAGAGGAAAGAATGAAATTGAAGAAATTTAATGTACGCAACTGTTCCAAGGAGTTTCACTGCAAAAGAGAGAGTCATTCAAGAAAAAGCCATGGTCATTGTATAGATTGGAAAAACAAAGCTAATAAAATACATAAATGGCCTAAGGTCATGCAGCCTGTAAGGGACAGAATTCTAGAGGGTTAAAAATTCAGTCTTGCCTGACTCGGTTATCTTCTGTTGTTTTCCTGAGTAGCCAAAGAGATCAGAGAGTGGTCAATTACATTTTATTTTATGTGAGAATTAAGTGGTTTATTTACACAAATTTTATAGCACAAAACCTAGCACATTATAAGTAAAAAGTACATGTTAGATTTCATCTCCTTATTTTCCTTACTTCTGTTTACTGCCTGAAGTATATAGAAGGCCATGGGTCATGAAATATATAGAGTGTCTTGCTTTACATTTGTAAAGCAAATATTTGTTGCTTATGAAATGTGATCAAATAAACTATGTTATAGCCTACTAACTATGTGTGAAGTTTGTAACGTATTTCGTCCCGTAATATAGGACAACAATAGATGTAGGCCTCACTCCTGTTGCCCACGACTTGTTGCCAACAAAAGGAATGTTGTATCCTATCCAGCTGACTGATAATAAAAAATATGCATGAATAATTTGAAAACTTATATTACTCTAAAAATTAGCTATTCAACTTTGTAAAAGAAGAAAGAATATTCCATAAGTTTTCCTATAATACTCTTTTAAAGCATATATTCTTTTATAAACTTTTTTTAATTTAATGATAGCACAGTTCTGAAAATGAACAGCATGTGATATAGGAATACTCATATTAGTTATTTCAGTCACTAAGCAGAAAAAGAAAATAAATTTAAATTCACATGAAATAATATTTTGGTATTAGTGATCACACATAGGTATTTATATTCCAACTCCCTAGAAAAAATTACTTGGAAAATACATACATGAGATCAAAGTTTAGGAGTGTTTGGGAAATAATAACTGGTCCCATTTTGCTGGAACTTTGACAAATAAATGAATTATATAGCTGTAGATTTGTATATAGGTAAAGATAAGAAGAGATTGTTTTTGATATTTGAAGTCTTTCAGAATTTCAAGCTTTCAAGATTCTTTCCAACCCAGATTAGGAAAATGCCAAAATAGTCTTTCAAAATTACATGCTGTCTTAGGGGTGCAAATTGGAAAGAAACAATAACTATGCCAATGAATATTTGCTTATGGAATGTGGGGATCGGGAAAGGCGCCCTGAGATGCCGTCATCCAGAGATAATTCGGAGGGAATATGTGATCTGTGAGCAAACTGACAAGGAGATAGTCAGGCAGGTATTTCAAATAGGGGTTGAAGCATGTGCCATGGAAAAGTATCAAAATATAGTTCTGCATTTAAGAATAAAAAAAGGCATGTGTGTGTGTGCCTGAAACATAGGAAGCCTGTGAGGAAAGCGTGGGAGACAGGGTGGGAGAAGTTAGCCAGGAAGATTGCACAGGACCTCTGCCAGGGCAAGGAGTGTGGCCTACCCTGTAAAGGTGATGGAAGCCTTTAAAGCAGTGGTCCCCAACTACTTACCCTCTTTGGCACCAGGGACCTGTTTTGTGGAAGACCATTTTCCATGGACTGGGGCTGGAGGAAGGGCCTGGGGATGATTCAAATGCATTACATTTATTATGTACTTTATTTCTATTATTATTGCATTGTAATATATAATGAAATAATTATACAACTCACCATAATGCAGAATCACTGAAAGCCCTGAGCTTGTTTTTCTGAATCTTGGTGTGATAGCCGACAGTGACACCCAAAGTGTGTGGCTTATGTCCAGTCTACTCTGTAATCTCATTTTGGTTGCTGTCACTTCAGAAAATCCTGCTTCCCAAAGATAGGCTGTTGGAAATAGAAGCAGGCTTTTCAGTGCTTTTGTGGCAATCTCAGGATATTCCACCTTGACTACAGAATGTACGGGGATTTGAAGTTGTCTAAAATATGTATATTTTTTATGTTGTCTTCTTTTTTTTTAGTTTTTAAATTACTTTATTGTTGTTCAATTACAGTTGTCTACATTTTCTACCCTCCCCTCCACCCACCCCATCCAAACCCACCTCCCTTCCTTGCTTCCACCCTCCCCCTTGGTTTTGTCTGTGTCTTTTATAGTAGTTCCTGAAACCCCTTCTCCCCACAATCCCCTCCCTCCTCCTCCTGGTTACTGTCAGATTGTTCTTAATTTCAATGTCTCTGGTTATATTTTGCTTGCTTTTTTTCTTTTGTTGATTATGTTCCAGTTAAAGGTGAGATCATATGGTATTTTTCCCTCACCGCCTGGCTCATTTCACTTAGTATAATGCTCTTCAGTTCCATCCATGCTGTTGCAAAGGGTATAAGCTCCTTCTTTCTCTCTGCTGTGTAGAATTTCATTGTGTAAATGTACCATAGTTTCTTGATCCACTCATTTGCTGATGGGCACTTGGGTTGCTTCCAGCACTTGCCTATTGTAAATTGTGCTGCTACGAACATTGGGGTGCCACCGTCATTTGCAATCTCAAGCAGTTGATCCTCTTCTGGCATGGACAAAGTCAATTCACTTGGGTTATTCACATATGAGTTACAGATCCATTCCTTCCCAGCTTGGGGGTCTTTTGTGGTTGGGAAGTAATGCTCAAATTCTTTTGAAAGCTGAGATAGGTGATTATGATCATACACCAACTGGGAGAAAGAAGGCCCTGTCCCAATCTCTCAAAATCTTTGCTAATGTTTGAAACATGTCAAAAATCCCAATGTTCACTTGCTGCCTCCATAATTTCAGTTTGGCTTTGAATGCAGCCATTTTATCTGCTGACTTGAACACAGTTGTTGTTGTCCCCCGAAGCAGATTATGTTTGTTGAGCAGGTTGAATATGTCACACAGGTAAGCAAGTTTTGTGACCCATTCTGTGTCACTGAAATGTGCTGCCAGTGGTGACTGTTTTTCTAAAAGAAATCTGTGGAATGACTCTTGTAACACAAAAAATCCGGCCAGTGATCTACCTTTAGAAAGCCGTCTCACTTCTGTATATAAGGGAAGACGTGTGTGCTCTGTGTCCATCTCCTCACAGAGCTGTGCAAACAGATGTGAGTTAAAGGCATGTACTTCAATGTGGTTGATAATTTTAATCACAATGTATAAAATGCTCTTAAGTTCAGGTGACATTTTTTGGCTAGCCAGCATTTCTCTATGAATGACACAGTGCATAGACTCACACTCAGAAGCGACATCTTTGACTTGAGTAATGAAACCAGAAAGCCATCCAGTCATGGCAGCCTCTCCATCCATGCATATACCGACACAAAATGACCAGTTCAGTTTTCCTGATATCTAATCATTCAGAGACTTGAATAGTTCTACAGCTGTGGTGTTGGTTGGCAAGAAAAGTGCACATAACATATTCTCATGCACACCCTCCTGAAAAATATATCGGGCAAAAACACATATTGTTGCCTTGTTGTCAACAGTAGTAGACCTGCATTGTGTACCACGGTGATTCATTAATTCTCTCTAACAATTGTACCTCAATATCATCTGCAATTTCATCAATTTGTCTAGTTATGATGCTAGCCGAAAGAGGAATATGTGCTGCCTTTTGAACTGCAGCATCTCCTAAAAGTTCATGACAAATGTCCTTAGCAGCAGGCAGGATCAACGCTTCACCAATAGTAAAAGGCTTCTTAGCTTTAGTAATGTGGTTAGCCACTAAGAATGATGCTCTCACTGCAGACACCTTTGATGAAGTGGTAGCCTTCAATAATTTCTTCTATTCTTTGTTTTCATCTTTTTTTTTTCTTTTGAAAAACTCCAAAGGTTTATATTTTAATGCACGGTGCTTGGTCTCCATGTGGCGAAACACTTTTGAAGGTTCCATGGCTTCATTGGATACCTAGCTGGTCACATGTTATACAAAGTGGGCTTGGAGAATGTGAATCACCTGTTGCAATGAATCTGTAATTTAAGTAGACTCTTGGTATTTTCTTTTAAATGCAGCTTTCTTTTCGTTGGCAGTCTTAGAGTTCCCTGGTGTCTCATCATTGGGTCTTTCCCCCCTTTTCAAAGTAGCTCTCTAGCAATGTTTGTTTTTTACTTGTTTTGGTTACAGTTAGCTTGAGGGCTTACCAAAACTATGACTGAGACAAGTGCACAGTACAGGAAAGAGCTGTGGACAGAAGTGGTAAATTAGATAATGTGGGGGCCATGCATGGACTAAAATAATTGTTGGATTCTGATTAAAGCCTGCCACCAGATGCAGCCATACAATTGAAGTACATCAACTCACTTGCCACTATAAATCCTGCCATCAGATGTAGCTTCATTGTCACTTGCCACTCGCTGATAGGATTTTGATACAAGTCTGCAAGCAATTGATTTGTTATGGTCTCTGTGAAGTCAAACCTCTCTGCTAATGATAATCTGTATTTGTAGCTGCTCCCCAGTGCTGGCATCATCACCTCGTCAGCTCCACCTCAGACCATCAGGCATTAGATTCTCATAAGGAGCATACAACGTTGATCCCTTGCATATACAGTTCACAGCAGGGTTCATGTATGAGAATCTAATGCTGCTGCTGATCTGACAGGAGGGGGAGCTCAGGCAGTAATGCGAGCAATGGGGAACAGCTGTAAATACAGATGAAGCTTCTCTTGCTTGCCTGTGCTCACCTCCTGCTGTGCAGCCCAGTTCCTTACAGACCATGGACTGGTACCAGTCCATGACCCAGGGATTGGAGCCCCTGCTTTAAAGAACTGTGAAGTGAGGGAGTGAGGTGATTTACTAAAGGCTTTTCCAAATCACTCTGGCTGATATATTCCGAATGGGCCAGTGTGACTGGAATGACTCAATATTAGAAGGTTGTCAAGGTAATCCAGGTGACTGACAATAGTGGTGGGAAATATGACATTACAAGGAAAGAAAATACAAGAGTTAGATATATTTTAACAGATGAAATAAATTGCATACTTCTTTTGAGAAATGTAAGGCTGGGTAAAAAGGTAGAGTAAAGGATACCTTTGACTGTGTAGACCTAAGTTTGAGCAGATTAAGTATGAGATACTGGTAGTAGAATTCCAGAAAAACACTGAATATGTTTACCAGGAAGATAGAGCAAGCCATGCAGTTTTTGGTGTCATCAGTCTGTTACCAGACTAAAGGAGTCCTTTTTCCTGTGAGAAAGAAAGCCTGATAAGACAGGAGTTTGCAGCAAAGAAAGTAAAGGTTTATTTTTAGGAAGTGGCCCATGCCCAGAGACAGGTTAGTTAATGCCCAAAGATCTGGCTCCTGATGGCTTCCAGGCGTGGGTTATGCAGTGAAAAGAAATAATAAGAAAAAACAAAAAACAAAAAAACCCACTTTACTCACGGTGACTAAGGGAGTTAAGATAGTGTTCAGGGTCATGGTTTCTATTGATCTCTTGGCACTAGGGTGGGGTAATTGATCTTCTTTTCTGGCCTTGAGCTGAAACACAACTGAAACCTACATGTTATCTCTAGTTTGATCAAAACTCTTTCCTTGGGGTCAACAGATCCAAGACTTTGTTCCTAAGATGATTTGATGCTGATCAGAACCTCATTGTCCTGAAGGCTGAATGATTAAGGAGTGGTCCTATAAGGGGCAAAGAGGCAAGTATGTCAGGATGCTGGAAAAAGTCAGTTTGAATCAAAAGGAAAGAAAAGAGAAAGAACTCATGGACATGACAGCGGTGAGGTTGTTAGAGGGGAGGGTATGGGGGTACAAATGATGATGGAAAAAATAATAAAATAAAATGAAAAGAAAGAAAAGAGAACGATTTATATGAAAGAAATGAAGTTTCTATGTGGTTACAATTCCCAAGGGGAATATTAAACTATTGGAAAAAATGGCCTTAGCCTAGTCACAAAGGTTTGGGGACTTTGCAAAAACACTTCTCTTTTATAATGCAAAAGCATCTAAAGTTAAAGAGCTTAGATAGGAAAGAGATTAGCTTAGAATGTGAAGCAAGAGGTAGTGAGGAACACAGGGTCACCTCTATTTTCTCCTATCCCAACTAGTGTTACCTCCTTTTCTGGGAAGAACTGAAACACCTATTACATTCCTATAATATAAGTGATGTATTTTTGACACTTCTTATTCACAGATGATGTGCATGAAAATGTGCACACTGTCCTCAATGAAGTTAGAATTCAACTGTAAAACAAAACTGTGGGCTTCTTGCTTCTGTTTCATAATTTGCCACTGCACAATATTTCAGAGAAAAGTTGTACAACTTTAATCCTAAATTGGATTTTCACTATCCCACTCCACATGACCTTTCTTAGCAAGTTTCCCTCACTGCCAACTCTTCTGTAACAGATAAATCTAACAATTCCTCCTAAGCTTACTATATTTTTGATCACCATCTCTTACTTTGTTCCCCATTATATTTTTACCTCCTTACTGTAGATAAATTTAGACTTTTTGACTTCTTTATGTTTTTCAAGCTATACTTTCAAGATCAATCCAACAGAAGATGAGCAGAAAGGCTGATCAAACAGTGGATATTTCATAGAAGAGGGGTGTGTATGTGTGTGTGTGTGTGTGTGTGTGTGTGTGTGTTAATGTTGAGAGGGAGCTGTGAATACTTCAACACTAACCATTTTTGTTCCGATAGATGAGATATCATCTTTAGAATTTTTAATACATAAAAATGTATAAGGATTCTTTTCACAGGAGACACATTCTCTGAAATTACAAAATAGTCAAATTATTCAATTTTCAGTTTTAAGTTCTAAGTCTCAAGTAGTACTAAACTTAATCAAGAATCAGGAACTCATGCTTTCAAAAAAGAAGCCTATAAAAACAATTCATTTGTCTCTATCTTAATTAATGATGAAGCAATTCAACCAACATAGCTTTTAAATTTAATCATAATTAATCTAAATGGACACGGAATGTTCTATTATTGTGGCTCAATAAGAGAGAGCAGGCAGCTGGCAGGAGTATTTCAACTCTTTCAGTTGCTTCATTTATTCAGAAGGTGATAACAAGGCAGAAAATCATTAAGTTTTCTGCTGAGATGATGGTGCATTTTTCAGAGTTTGTCTCTAGATATACTAAAGGACTTCACATACATTTAGAGTCTATTTATAAGAGTTCTCATACATAATATCAAAAGCGTAAACCACAAAAAGGAAAAATTGTTAAATAGGACCTTGTAAAATAAAAAATATATATATTTTGCTTTGCAAAAGACCAGATGAAAGGATGACGTGAAAATTAAAATCACAAAAGTGATTTCTATATGACATTTTTACATATATGCTGATCACCTATATAATTTAATGTTATATAGAACATGTAAAATTTTAACTTAATAATTCTGTCTCACCTACACCAAGTTGAAATAAATATAATTATTCTGGTTGTTTTCATCCAAATAATTGGTTCAACTTGCACAGCATACCATTACTGAAAGCAGAAGTTCTTTTTTTTATTAGATTTTATTTGTTTATTTTTAGAGAGAGGAGAGAGGAGGGAGAAAGAGAGGGAAAGAAACAACAATGTGTGGTTGCCTCTCACATGCCCCCCACTGGAGACCTGGTCCACAACCCAGGCATGTGCCCTGACCAGGAAGTGAACCAGCGACCCTTTGCAGTCCGGTGCTGAATACACTGAGCCACACCAGTCAGGGATGTAAGCAGATGTTCTTAATTCAATTCTCAAACAATCATTTAATCTCCTACCTCCAAAATAGCAATTGATTTTCCGTAAAAGCCATATTGACATAAAGATGATGAAGGCTTTGTCCTATACAGGATACCCAATGGTAATATGGACAATTAGAGAGAGAGAATGAGTGAGAGAGAAGAAGAAGAAAAAAGAAGAAGAAGAAGAAGAAGAAGAAGAAGAAGAAGAAGAAGAAGAAGAAGAAGAAGAAGAAGAAGAAGAAGAAGAAGAAGAAGAAGAAGAAGAAGAAGGAGG